>CATIWR010268214.1:0-16002 GCA_949677035.1 Omphalea diandra | reverse complement strand
AGGGGGGTTTTTTAAAAAAAAAAAAAAAAAAAAAAATATAATTTTTTAATTTTATTAAAAAAAAAAAAAAAAAATATTATTAAAAAAAAAAAAAATAAAAATAAAAAAAAAAAAATATATATATATAAAAAAAAATACATAAATATATATATATATATATATATATATATATATATATATATATATATATATATATATGAAAGTAAGTGAAATCTAATTGTTTGATAGATATATCTTTTACATTCAAATTTTTAAGCTATCAATATAACTTTTAGTCGGGTATTATTACATATTATTATCTCACATAAGAGGAAGGAGTTACATGACCAAAAAGTATGTCAAAAAAAAAAAAAAATAAAACACAATGTTTCATATAAGAGACCTTCTTTCCTTGAAAAACTTAAATTTAAAGGTTAACACTATCCATGAAAATAAAGAGGGAAGGGAAGGAGAAGATACTTTGAAAGGAAAGAAAGGGAGTTAAAATAAAAACAGAATAATATTTTTATCCTTTTGTGTTTGATTACATAATAAATAGTCGTTAAAGGAAATGAGAGAAAATGTGTTAAATTTATTTAGATGAGTGAGAAAGGAATGACATATTTATATATTAAAAAATAAAAAAATCCTTAAATTTATATATAAATGATAAAGTTAAATTATTTATATCTAACCTTTTGTGCTTATCAAACATTTACATCCAATATACTATGGAAAATAAAGTAAGAATTAACATAGCTAAGACAATATATTACTTAAAAAAAATACACAAAATATATATGGTTTTGTGATTTCTTGATTTTAGAAATTTTTTTAGTGATTTGGGTGCAAAAATGACAAAACATAACAAATTCATGTCATGAACATGATTGTCCGAATCGGGAGCATGTCATAGGTATGACTGTTCAAATCCATGTGGTTTTTTTATTATTAATCAAGATTTTCTATTGAGTTTAATGCATCATCTATATAGTACCATAACCAACACTTTTAGATTATCTCCATACAAATTAATTAAAAATAAAAGCAATCAACAAAGCAAACAAAATAAAATCAAGTGAAAATTAATTAATAAAAAAATGAATAAGTAAAACAAGGAGGAATAAATAAACTTAATTTAAAAATAGGAACTATCACACAAATTTATAGCAATAAATTATGGAGAAATAGGAAAGTGTGGAATTTTACAATGTAAAATTCTAACGGAGGAAAACTTAAAAAGAATATAAAAGAGCTATTTTTGAATTATCACTGAAAACATAAATATAAAAAGGACAATTATTATAAATTCTAATTCATTTTTATGAGTTTAAATTTTTACACTTCAAATTAAGGTGCAATCAATTTTTCTTTCTCTAAGAAAAATAAAAGAGAATCATTCTCCTTCTATTTTTCTCCCTTTCTAAAAAATTTAAATAGCCAAACATGATTATATCTAATTTTTCTTTTATTCTATTTTCTTTTCCTTGAATTACTCTCCATCCATACAAAGTGTAAGTATCAATTCGATTCGATGTTTTATTTATTAACGTTTAATAATTAAGCATTCAATCATTGAAAATGGTGTTTAATAAATATCGGGATTTAACATTGTAATCTAAAAAATAACGTTCATCATTTAGAAAATATAATTAAACATTGACAAATAGTTTTTCTAGTATTTGAAATATAAAAGCTGATGTTTGAATTTTTTTTATTGTTAACTTTATATTCATCATTATTTACTATTATATCAATTTGTATTTCATATAAATTAATTAAAATATAAAAATAATTATATCTTTTTATCATTTTATAATATAATCACACATTTAATTACTAAATTATTAAATATTCTATTTATTAATTACTCACATTTAATCGCTGATTGCTGAACATTAATCGCTTACTGCTGCTGTCACCACTAAACCAAACAGCCCAAAATTAGAATAAGAGTTTGGATCTAAATGGGCCTGATTTAGATACTTTGAATCCGAGCCAGGCCCAGATAAGAATGTATATGTTTAATACGTTCTTTAATTTTCCTTATCCTTTCTACTAACTACTGTAATATGTGGCAAGTTGTGGAATCCTGCTTTGTTTGCATTTACGAGTGTCACACCCAAAATTTGACATGTATATATCTATCATTAAGTTTTACTAATTATTAATTGTGAATTCATGCATATGATTATAATAATAATTTTAAACAATTTAATATTTTTATTTCTATTAATTAATTAATTATTTAAATGATTAAAATTAATATATAAATAATATGTAATATTTAATTATTATTTTATAAAAGTTAATGTCAAGTAAATACAATAATAAAATAACATTTTCAAACTTATAATAATGTATAGAGTTAGTTGTAACAAAAAATTATTAGTTGATGTATATTTTCAAATCTATGTAATATAATTTTAAGAGAAAATTAACTTGCATGAAGTAATTCAAGATAATCAATCAAAAAAATAATATTGTGTATTTCATAACAAAAAATAAAATTAACAGATAATTGTAAATTATATATATATATATGTGAGGTAATTAAAATTGTTTATTAATTCATATTTCAATCTTGTATCGCACAATTTTTATAAAAAATTTATTAAACTTGAACGAAGTAATTTTTAACAATATATTACATTGTCATTTGTCTTTATATACTTATAATTTTGAATAATCAATGGAATTAATTTAAGACTTTTTATTTATAATTTTGACTTTTTAGGTTTTCTAATTTTTGTTTAAAAGTAGTTTAGAATTTTACTTTTAAAATTTTTCTACTCTTCTATTTAGAATATCTTCACTTTCTATTTGAAATTTTACTTTTTAAGTTTTTATAATTTTATTTTTAAAAGTAGTTAAGAATTTTTATTTTTTAAGTTTTTTTAATTTCAAGTTCATAATATTTTTTTATATAATATTGACTTCTTATTTAAAATTTTTACTATTAAGTTTTTTTTTTCTAATTTCAAATTTAGAACATTTTTTTATTATGGCAGTTTAATTTTCTAATTTTTTATTCATAAATAATTTTTTGAAATGACAATTGTTTGATAAATAGTAAATAATGATTTAAAATAAACTCTGACATTAGAATTAATAATATATATTGATTTGTTATTATTGGTTAATCACCTATTAAAAAAAATATACTACATTAATTTTAAGTTTTACATTAGATTTGCTCATATTATGGGCACCCTCTAGCATTTTGTTTAGAAAAAAGTAGGATGAGAAAAGAAAAGTAAGGAACAAAAAGAGAAATGGAAGGGAAAACTATTTTCCTTATCTTGTTTGGAAAGATATAGGATCTAGAAAAAAATGATGAAAAAAACTTTATGATCTAGAAAAAAAATGATGAAAAAAACTTTATCTTTTGAAAAATGATAGAGAATAAAAGGAAAGCAAAATTTTTAAATATGAAATTAATATTTTACCCTTTGTATTATGATTTTATGTATATATATATATTATAAACGTTACTTGGATTCTTAAATTTGAATTAATAACCTTATTAATTAATACTAATATGACATATATCAAATTTTAAATGTTTAATAGACTTTTGCAATTGTTATTTATATTTGATTCATTATATGTCTCAAGTCCTTAAAAAAAACTTTTATATTTTTTAGCTCATATTTTTTTACATATCTATGGATATTGAAATTCTATATATTATTTAAAATTTGTATTAAAAATATTTTTAATTTAAGTATTAAATTTAATGAGATATATTATGGTATAGTAAAATTGAATTAAAAAATATTAGAGTTACATTAATTATTTATTATTATAATTAATTTATAAAATTATATTGATTGATTTATATTATAAAATTTAATGATAAAAATATTTCAAAATTAATAAAATATATAGATTGATTTGAAAATTTGTACACAAATTTCAATAAATAACATTAATATGAGTATTATATTAAAAAGTTATATGGATATATTTGTATATATTTATAATTTCTTCACTCCGTTCCATATTAATTATCATTTTTTGAAAAATATTTTATTCTAGAATATTTGTTACTTTAGAATACCAGCAAAACTTGAATTATTTTTTTCATTTTTATTCTTCTCCTTATTAAGTAGAATTAATGCAGTTAATTTGAGTATTTCGATAAAAAGGTAATTTAGTCATTTTTTCTTAAAACGTAGCCTAATTAATAGTTTCTTTATTTCCATACAAAACCAAAAAATGACATTTAATATGGAACGAAGAGAGTAATTTAAAGCACCTTCATCATATGTTTTTTTCTCCATTATTTCTCTTCAGAAATGAAGGGATTAATTTGAGTGGACCTTAGAGAAAACTTCACTATTTATAATCTCTTCTCCTTTTTTTCCCCATAGCTATTAAACAAGGAAAAGAATCATTGGCTCCTTCTTTTGATTTCTCTGCTTTTCTTTTCCCAATCTTTCCCCTCTTCCCTAAGTACAAAATTTTTTGCCTGCTCATCTAAATAAAGATGAAGTGTTAAACAACTAGCATTGTTTCTTTTGTGCTCTTATAATTGGATGGTATTTCTGTGCACGATAAAATGTTTATCTATTATATATGCTGGTGTTTAAAGGGGTAATTTATGATCCAATCCAGACCGTTTGAAAAATAACTCAATTCGATTAATCTGATTCAATAGGGTAATTTTTTTTATTATTTTAAAAAATATATAAATAGTACTTAAAAATATGTATAAAATTAGGAAAAACATAAAATACGATAGAGTAATAAAATATATTTTCTAAAATCTAAATTTTGAGTGAAATAGTGTAATTTTAAAAAAATTTTAAATTTTTTACAAAATGTCATAGTCTTATATTAAATTGGTTTGATTTATTTTCAATTTTGATTGATTTTTTAGTTTGGATTGATTTTTTCTGATTTTAATCAATTTTTTGAATGATTAATTTTGAACATTAAATCTAATCAAATCAGTGAATTATTTTCAATTTTACTAATTCGATTAACCAATTTGATCCAATTCTTGATGAGTTGATGACTTATTATTTTACAATTTTGAAGACCTTTCTTTTCCTTTTTTTTTTTTAAAAGAAGAAAAAAAAAAATTGCACATGTTGTAGTTTACAAGTCTCAACAAAAAACCCACCTCTGTTTTTTCTTCTCTAGTTTTGGATTTGGTGATTTTTAAAGTTCAGCCCCAACTAGACCAATTCTTGTTCAATTGTAATCATACAAAGGAGAAAAATAAGTAATGATGCTTTATTAGAATTAGAGCTTGTTTGTCAATCAAGTCTAATTTGATTAATTTTCTTGTACTCTTGAAACGAGTAAGAAGTCGAAGATTTCAAATTCAATTTCTCTAGCAAATTGGTAGGAGTTTCTCCTATCTCTCACTGTGTAGCCTCTGATCTAGTAAAGCTCCAACAAATCCCTTTTTTTTTTTTGGAATAAACTACATAAACTTTCATGCTTGGAATGATAGCTTCTTGTTCTTTGAAGCTTCCATCAATGAAGGAGAAGCTATGCAGAAATTATTGAAGGAGTATGAAGAAGAGTCGGGGCAAGCAATTGATCTTCAGAAATCGGGAGTGTTTTTTAGTCCCAAAACTCCGACAGAGGTGAGAATGGCTATTTCAAATATTCTGGGAGTTTCGCATCCTTTAGATACGGGGAGATATCTGGGACTAGCTTCACTGATAGGTAAATCGAAGAGGAGCATCTTTAATTCAATTCTAGAGTTGATTCAAAGGGTCGTAACCATTTTTTTTAATAAGCAGTAAATTCTATAAGAAAATAAGCTTTATTGAATTAAGGAACATCAACAATAGAACCAGAGTCCTTGTGCACTGTTGACAAGGCAAGAACTCAACAGAGGAGAGATTTCTTCAAGCCAGAAAAAAGCTACTTACCAGACACTTCGCAATAGTTAGCGTCGCCTCATCGGCAAGTCTAACAACAAAACTAAAACTACTATAATAGTGAGTGAATAAGATCCTGTGGGGAGGAGCCATTTAAGCAAGAGATAATACAAAATTAGTGGAGTGGTAACTTGTATAAAAATAACAAATTTAGAAGAACATACATGACAGTCATTTATTTTTAATACAATAAATTGGGGTTTAATAAGTAGGCTGTGATCACTGTTATTTTGAGATCTTATCCTTAAAATTGAATTTTTAAATTGAATGATTTATTTTAATCAAACTTCATTAATATATAGGATCAGAGTCTAACAAAAGCAAATATTCAAATCTTGGATGCCTCCTAACTTCTATTGATGACAAATTAACTTTTGCATGAGATACAAGGGGTGATTTGTCTCGATAGTTATTAAATTATAATTAAAATTTTAATTTGGTCGTTAAAAATTAATTTTATTTAATTAGATCACTAAATTTAAATTTTATTCTATTGTAATTTATTGGTTTATTTTTCTTATGATTTTCATTTCATTCTTAAATTTTGGATTTTTTATTTATAAGAGAATTTTGAATTTTTATTTTTATAAATTATGACAAATTTAAAGCACAAAATCAATTTAGAGTAAAAAATCGTAAAAAAAAAATTAGTTAAAGAACTATAATAAAACAAAAATAAAAATTTAATGATTCAATTGAACAAAACTAATTTTTAGTGATGATGATAAAATTTTAATTATAATTCAGTTATCATTAGAGTTAATTACCTGAAATAGAAATAATGCTATGTTTCCCTATTTGTAATTCATTGTTCTTGGCTTATGGGCTTTTGTATAAACTTTTAAATCTAATTAAATGTATGTCAGAAATATGAAAATTTTAAGATTTAGTTTTATATCATCACCTATAGTTTGAATTTTAATTTGAGTAATTATTTGATGATAATTAATTTTTTGTTTGCAATCAGCCGTTGAAGTAAAATGTAAAGACTACTTTAATGAAATCATATTCAAAATTAAGTTTTTTTTAGTTTAATTAGCATAAAATTTTTATTTTTAAGTTCAATCTAATCGGTCCGTTTTCTCATAAAAGGTATAAAATTTTGTTTCATTATTTTAAAAAAAGAAATCATTTTGGGAAATCATTTTAGTATTGAAATTGTAAAAAATTATAACTGATTAAATCAAAATCTCTCATTTCACCTTTTTTTTTCCATTCCTAAAATGGCAATCCCTAAATCAAATATGTTAAGATCTGTTTTTTTTCTTTTTCTTTTTCTTTGGTTCAGCGGATACAATGAAAGGTGATGAAAATCCTAAATCTTCTGCATGACGATCTCTAAATATATTTCCTTATCATTTAACAAACTAAAGTCGCAAATTTCTGCCTGATAATTGCAATAGATTCTAAAGTATTTCTAAAAAAAAAAAAATCTAAATTAAAGATATATTCCATCTTTAAAATGCCAACAATGGATCCCACCATATAATAATTATGGTAAAATGAGTTGAGGTTATTAAATTTTGGAGTTCAATTTGCATAAGAATATGACATTGTAAAGAAAGTATAATATTTGAGATAGATGAATTCCCCTTTTACTTGCTTAAAATAAGAGAGTGAAAAACTTAATTATTTTCTCATTATTATAAACAAATTTAAAAATTAAATAAATATTAATTAATATGATATTTGAATAAATATAATCTCATATATTATTATTTGCTGAAGAACAATATATCTGCTGAGGAGAGAAAAATTAAATAAATGTTAAAAACTTTAGTTAAAGAAATATCTTTATAATTATTAAAATTAAATAAATATTAATTAATATAATATTTGAATAAATATAATCTTACTATTTTCTCTTTATAATTATCAGTGGATACGTTGATTTTTGGCTTCAAATATTTACGTTCCTATTTTAATTATAGTGAATCACTATTTTCTCTTTATAATTATTAATTGATTAGATAAATAATTAAATTGACCCTCTTGATCAAAACAATAATACTGTTTCTCATATTACAATGTGATACATTTAATATATGGGAAACAATAAAATCTTAATCTTTTTACAAATTATCCGATGGTTACTCCATGGTTTAAGTGTTAATGCATTTAATAAGACTTTTTCTAAGCTAAATGCATTACATTAAATTAGCTAAGCTAAGTTTTACAAAAAAACAAGTATACCAACTTAGCAGGTCACCAACAAGTTGCCTCTCAAAAATATATTTAATAAGATTTATGCTTTCTAAGATATTAAAGTGTCATAAATATTGATAGCAAATAACACAACTAATTAGGGCCATTTGATGGTAAAAAAAGTAATAATTATAAATGAGTAAATAATGAAATAACCATTAAAACCATACCCATATACACACATAAGGGTGTAATCGAGCCGAGTTAAGTCGAAATCTATCAGGCTTGAGCGTGAGCTCGACTTGAAAACTCGAAACTCGATAAAGTAACCATCAAAACCACATCCATATACACACGTAGGGGAGTAATTGAGCCGAGTCAAGCCAAAACTAGTTAATCTTGAGCTTGAACTCGACTTGACAACTTGAAGTTCGAGTTTCAATTTTTAAGCTCAAGCTCGAGTTTGGTCAAGTACTCAAATACTCGAGTTAGCTCAAGCTTGATTCGATTAGACTCTTTTATTTATATAATTTTTTTCTGTAAATTCTATAAATTGAAATTTAGACTCGATTAAGTTCGATTAGGTATGGAACGATTAATCTTGATTAATAATGTTATAAATATATCTAAACTCGATTAGACTTGCGAGACTCTAGAGCTGAGTATTTTGAAACTCGAATCCGGCTCGCTTGATTACTCAAATAGCTCGAGCTTAGCTCGATCAATCTCAAGTTGATTTCAAGTATTTCTCGAGTAGATTTTGAGTAGTTTGTGGGCTATCTCTGTTTGTTCACACACACATATATATATATATATACTTTATCAACTTTTTTATTGATTTGTTGTTATTTATTGTTTGTATGACATAACAGGTCTATATCTTTGCATTATGCATTTTTGGTTAGCAAATGATGACTTTTTTCTTCATTATTACAGTCTCAATTTAGTCTCAACTTACTGCATTTCTAAATTTGATAAACACCATTTCATGAATTCTAATAAGATAATTACATTGTCAATTTACTTGCATTACATACAAAATTGAATTAGAGCTCAAAATCTTGATCTTTTCACATCTACTAATCAAAACAACATATTCATCACCAAACTACCACCAAAATACAAAATGTGGGGTAAATTGCACTTGATGTCACTTAATTTTGAGAGTCATTCTATTGCAGTCACTTATAAAAAAAATTCATTATTGTAGTATTATAAGTATGGAATTCATATTATTATAGTCATTAGTTTTAATTTTCAGCGAATTAGCACAAATCTAGTGGTGACGTGACAAAGCATTATTGATTCACTAAGTTTGACTCCGCTTTAGACACTGATATGTTTAAAAGACAAAATTGCCCTGTGCACACATTAACTGTTTTGCCTTTTTGCCCCTTTAAGTTGTTGCGTTTGTTTAGCACTTTGTTTGAGTTATTCATGTTGTTCAACATGGATACTAAATGAATATTGCACAGGTGGATTAATTAGATGGAGATCAGAGTTCAAAATGTATACACCATCGTCAATATTAAATCAAGACAAAACTTTCCTTTCTTACCATCATCAATATTATCCCCTCCACTTTGCTTGGATTAACATCATGATTCTTTGATTGGAAACAAGCCAAACTGCTCCAGTGGCTAACTAGATTCCAACGGGATGGAGATCAGAGTTCAAAATATATGCACCATTACAAATCATTCTTTCAATCTCAGACGATTCCATTACAAGAAGATAAAATAAATGACTTGTATATCTCGTTAATCTTAGACGATCCCATCGCAAAAGATTCTAAATTTATAGAAAACACAAAACAAAGTTTTGATCCTTTAACAGATGCAACAATTGACAATAATTTTTTTTTCAATTTTATTAATGCAATTAATTGAGAGATAGAAAAATTGTTTCAAAAAATAAAAGTGGCAGACAAAAATTGTTTAAAAAAAGGAGAGTGGCAGAAACTTGTACTAACTGCATGAGTTTATTTTAGGTAGAATCTTAACCCCGTGTTCCAAACCAAACCGCACTATGGCTGCAACATCAGAGGGAGCCCTTTGCTACAAGTTCAAGCTCAGACAACAACACCAAAGGAAACGAATGAGAATCCGTAATGTGCCAGTGGAACCCATTGAGTTTATTAGCACTTATGACCCCTATGATCATAATTATGTCCTCCATCACATAACAATTCCTAAACGTATCCAACGCTACCCCTCTATGACTGAACAATGGCCAATCCAATATCTCAAAGAGCCCTCATTGCCCCTCATACTATTTCAACACTCAATTTGGCAGTTGGTCGTGCGTTGGGGATGGAGAGGCCATCAAACTCGTTCAATCCGTGGTGGAGAGGAGTGGTGATATCAGTAACTACGGTGGCAAAAGCTTGCAATGGACGGGTTGAGTGGAATGAGAGTTCGGTGATGCTAGGTTAGATTTGAAGGAGGTAGCGATTAATGGCGGGGAGAGGCAAGGGTGGTTTGGGACGGGCAAAAGAGTTAATGTGCGCACAACATTTTTAACTTTTCAATATATTAGTGTCTGAAGTGAGGTCAATTTGGTGAGTCAACGACGATTTACCACATCATCACCAGATTTGTGCTAATTGACCGAAAATTAGAGCTAGTGACTACAATAATATAAATTCTATAGTTATAATATTGCAATAATGACATTTTTTTTTTGTAAATGATCATAATAGAACGACCACCAAAATTAAGTGATCTTGAGTACAATTTACCTTACAAAATGTTCACAACCAACTTTAGCTCTAATCTCTTTTTTAACTACTACTATCATTTTACAACTTGCAAATAATCACAACAACCAATGAAATAGAATAAACTTCAAGCATGGTCTTCAACTACATATTGATTTTCTTCAGCTTTTGAACTTTAACCAAACTTTCTCATAACATTTTTGTTGGCTTCAAATCCTGCTCCATTTAATGCAAGTCTCCTTACAACCAAACATTTGGACACCATTAATGTAAGTTTTCAACATCCTTCTTTCCAACCTTAGGCCATTGATTATGTCCACATACCAGTTAGTAAATTCAACATCATAACACTCAAAGAATTTGCATTTACCTTTTCCCTGTAAAAACCCCATTTCACTCAAACACCAAAACCCAATTTCACAAAAACTAAAACAATAATATAAATAACAAAGTTAACAACAAAATTATTTACCAGAAGCTTAGGCCAAATGAACAACCTTTTTCCTAGATTTCCTTTAGTCTATGACATTCATATTGGTGCCTTCAAAACTATAGGATGACACTTACATCTTTTTTATTCCCAATATAGTCATGTTTGGTCCCTCAAACCATGGAAGAGGATGATTTGAAGTGTGGTTCGAAAGACGATGATGAAATTGCAAACATTCTTATAATACAAGAGAATCGATCCTTCAATTCAGTAAGAGAGAAATAGTTAAGGTTTTACTAATTGAGAATTTTATTCTAACCATTGGGAAATAAATATATATTAAGCTAATTACTAATTAACTAACTAACTTAATCTAATTATTTCTGAAGTATCATTAATCAAACCATGAGGGTGCCACACGTGCCTGATTAAGGTGCAAAACAGGTTAAAAATGAGCTTAAATGATCAACTTATGTGTTAAATTGGCCAAAAAAGTTAAAAAGGGCTTAATTAAGCTTTTGCAAAAAGTTAAGGGGGAAATTGAATCTTATTTTAATGAAATGGTATAATATTTTTTTGTTGATGATATAAAGTAATCTAAAGTTATATTTTAACTATGAAATTCTCATAGTGGTTTAAAAATATTATAATTTAATATTCAATTTACATCAAAACACTCTATTTTTTTAAATAGATGAATTTTGAAGATGATAAATCCTATCTTTATATGGAGAAGTAACTTCCTCATCTCCAATTACTTTCCTATATGGTAGTAGTAAAGTTTTAAAAAAACAAATAGATTATGATATCCTTAATTAATATAATATTTGAATAAAAGTACATAGAATAGTATTCTCGTTAAAATAGAAAGTATTAGAGGCGGGTACGATTCAGTCTAATTCAGGGATTGATAGATCTTTGGAACTATATCAAAATTTTAGAGATTTTACAAATGGAGAACCAGTAACGTCTAGAATTTTTAGTACAGTTTGATTTGATTCTTTATAAATTCAAAACAATTCAACTCGGTTCTTCGGTACTTTTGTGATGATTAGGTTCGGTTCAGTACCGAGTTAAGTGTTTGATTATTTCAATTTATTAAAAATTAAAATTTTAATCTTTAATCTTTATGAATCAAAATGAAATAAATTTTACATTTTCACTTTATTTATTCAACACTAAAATAAGTGATAATTTAATAAAAATAACTAATAATTTCCATATTAAATGTTAAATTAAAATTATTTTTATATTTATTATTAATTAATGTTGAACTAGGTTGGTCAAATCTAAGTCAAAAGTCTCTTTTAATCTTGAAAATGAAGATTGATAGGTACTAATATCTTGTTTAAGTGTTATTTTTGCAGTTTTTAAATTAGGTTTGCATTGGAAGTTGGATGTAAGTTTAAATCACTAACATTGAGTAAGGTATCCAAATTCGCAGTCAAAGACTTTTAAATCGCGACCGTAACCTTGCAACAAGAATGAATGAACTTGGACCAGATGAATTCGCAGAGCAAATCGTAGTCGCGATCCAATCAAGAAAGACTTGAATATCATACAAAATGATTCACGATGACATTCGCGTTCTCAGTCGCAACCATGACTTTTGTAGCTAAATGGAAGGAACCAAGTCTGCAATCATAACATGCCCAATGTACTATTGGAATATCAAAATTCGTAAGGGCGAAAAACCTGTTGAGACCACGACCCATGGAAGTAATTTCTCTTCACCAAATAGAAGGATTCACAGTCCCTGTGACGTACAAGAAGGATCTTAATCACAACCGCGACTTTTGGTTGGTTAGACAAAGGCAACACTATATTTCTTGGAATGCCAATAGCAGCACGCCACGTGAACTAACTGTTAGATACAAAACGAGGTTTTTTACTGTAATTTTGGTCTTGCTATTACAAATTGGAAATTCGCAATTGCGAAATGCTAGTCACGACCGCGAAATCAGTCTAACAGATATTTAATGCAAAATCTGTCTAACTTAACTTAGAGATTTAAACATAGTTTGTTAGTAATGTCTCTTTAGTGGTTATTGCCTATAAATACTCCACCAAACAAATATGAATGTAAGAGAATTTCATTGATTATAGCGAAACTTTTGCAAATTTACTTCACAACTTGTTATTCTCTATATGTGAGTTATTGTTGTTGGATGTAAGTATTAAACACCAATGTACTTGGGTTTAAGAGTTAGTTTAGCTATCAAAACTCTTGTAATAAGTTAAAGTGTGAGCCTTTGTAAAAAACACTTGAGTGAGATTTTTGTGTGAGCCTAAGAACACAAATTGTAGGGTTATGAGTGAGCCGCTAAAACATATTGTACAAATTTGGTGTGAACTTAGAAACACCACTTTGAGTTAGTGAAACCCCCAATTGTGAAAATTAGGGAGTTGATGTAGGGTTTATTAACACTCGAACTACTATAAATATTGTGTGTTCTTTCTTTCTATTTCTTTTACAATCTCCAAACACTTTATCCTCCCTTCAAATTTTTTAGATTCCCACTAATTCAACCTCCATTATTGGTGCTCAAAGGCCAACAATTAATAATTAATAAATAGTCTAATTATTTTTTAAAATAAAAAGAGTTTTTCATTAATAAAGATTAATAAATATAATTTGTAACAAATAAATAAAATTGATTGCGTTCAATAAATATATATAAATCTTATTATAAAGATGAACTTTTTTCTTTGAATTTTATTGATCGTTAGTAATAATAAATAGTCTAATTATTAGTTATTAAGAATAATAATTATTAGTAGTATATACGAATTGAGTGAGTTAACTAGTAAAACAAATAATTAAAATACTTATTTGGTTTATATACACACACATACATAAAACTATGATTCGATTTAATTTTTTTCGATTTGGAACGCTGACAATATGATTTGGTTTAATTTGGTTCTCAATTCGAGTAATATAAAATCTTTGGTATTGTCTCAATTAAAAATTACTACAGTTCGATTTGAATATTTTATTATTCACATAAGTAATTTTCAATTATGACTTGATCCAATTCGATTATTCAATCTAATTCAAAAATCTCCAAATCATGTACTCAACCCTAGAATAATTTCATTTAAAAATCTTAAGCCATAGTATAATTTGCTATTGCAATTTAAAGAAATTTTTTTTTTATATATTTTAATTTTCTTCAATCTTTTTATAATTGATCATGTATTTTTCTTTATGCAATTAATTTATGCTATATTTTAAAGTAGATTGAATAATTATATTTCATGTTAATTTGATAATATGATAAATTTTATTATAGAAGGCTTATATATTTCTTGTGTTTGAATTAATTAAATAAAATATATTTAACTTAAGAGTATTATAAAAGGATAATTACAAAATTCTCTGACGTTTGTCATATTTAATTAAGTAATCACTCACGTTTCAAAATTATGTTATAAACTACTTAACGATTGTCTTGTTACATTAAATAATTCTTTTAATATAAAAAATGAGCATATACTGTTTGTAAAAAAAATCTAATTAAAATATTTTATTTTAATGATAAAAGTACCATTAATTTGAATGTCATTTTTTGCTTCATTATTTGGAGTTTGAAATTGCAAAAAAGTGGAAGTAAAATATAAAATTAACACCTACAAAGTTTCCATTTATATATTCATTATTTTTAATATATAATTATAATTTAATTTTAATATATATAATTTAATATTATATATATATATATTTCTATTAGATATATATTATTAATTAATATTTAATAAATTAAAATTAATATATATAATTAATATTTAATACATTAACATACATATTATATATTAATATTATTTTTAATTAATAATTATTATATTATTCTATTTTTATATTATATTCATATTTTAGTTTTAGTTAATACATATTATATAATTAATATGAAAAACTTTTCAATAAGTAAATTTGCAGCAATTGAAAAAAAAAAATGTCTTATCCCACTTTCAATTATTTGATTCAGTGTTGATTGAAGAACTCACTCTTCTGAATAAACAAAATTCATATTTAAGAATAAAAGGACAAAGAGTGAGTTTGCCTGGAAAAAACAGTGCATTACTCCACTTGACGAGATGTTGCAGATGGGAACGAACCAGAGAGTGAAAACGGCAAATCGAGATTCCATGTCTTCTAGATTAGCTTTGCCTGGAAAAAACAGTTTATTACTCCACTTGAATTCACTCTTGAAATGGATTTTGTTCTCGTCACCAATACTAGTAGCTGGATTTATCAAGTGGAGTAATGGTTGGCTGTGATTTCCGGCTGCGACGGTGCTGGTTGAGGAGGCAGTGGGTAAGTTCGACGAGTCCCGTGGCGGCGACGCCCATGGCGGCCCCTGCTACCGATATTGCCCATGGTGATGATGAATTGTAACAAATCTGAAAATGGAAGGACAGAGCCCCAAAAACCCAGTATGATTCCATCCCCTCTGCATCTCCATCTTTTTTTTTTTTTTTCTTCTGGGTTTGTTTCTCGATTGAATCTTTACAGTATATTTGGATGAAGTGTTTATAACAGAATGAAAAAGTTATTAATGGAATGAAATTGACTGATTTAGTTTGGAAAAGAAGTGTTAACTTATATTTATGTTTGGAATGGTAGGAATGGAAAAAAATTATTTAAAATTAATTTTATTTGTTTGCATTAGAATGAAATGAAATGTTAACTTAAAATTGACAAAAGTACTCTTATATATATAAATATAATTTTCTTTTATTTTTTCATTTATCAAATTTTTAATATTAAAATAGAAATTTATTGTTATTATTCAAAATTATATTTTATTTTTATTCACAAAAAA
>CATIWR010268153.1:0-20283 GCA_949677035.1 Omphalea diandra | reverse complement strand
GCTCTATCCCGCCCCGCAGATCTGCGCCCAGTGACACAGACTAGACTGCCTACATGGTCAATTACGACGAGACCACTGATTTCTTTTATATATATATATATATATATATATATATATATATATATATATATATATATATATATATTGCAATTTATAATTAAATTTTAAAATTATTTTAAAGATTTTTAAAAAATAAAAACAAAAAAAAAACTGATGAATTACTAACAAAATCTTATTAAAAATTGAAATTTAATATAAAACATACCGACGAATTTATTATAGACTTGTCCACTGATAGTTTCTATCGGTAATAACTAACAGTTTTTAATGACATTTGTCGACAAAACTTTGTCCATATTCCATCGGTAACTTTTGCAATAGATTTTTTTTTTCGTCAACAATGCTTTATCGACCAACGCATTGTTGACAGATTCTGTTTGTCTTAATTCTATTGGTAATCTATATTTATCAACAAAATCGACACATTTACCAATGGAATGCTTTGTTGATAAAGCGTCAATTTGTTGTAGTGTGAGAATTAGATGTGTGTTCCTTTTGCTATTAAGTGGCTTCCTATTATAGAGTCCTAAGAATAGCTTGCATGTCATATGTTTTTCATGTTCTCCACTTTCAATTTTTGCACTATAAAAAATACATAATTTATCGATGAAATTTTTCGTCAGTAAAGGCATCGATTCTGTCGGTAATATATCTTTACTGACAGAACACCAATCACAACATTTTGTTAGCAAACTATTAGTCGGTAACGTGATACCAACAGAACTTCCCATTTGTTCGTAAACTTAACAATGACTTACCGATAGAATATCGGTCAGTATTTAAGTACAAAAATCAGATTGAAGTACTGATGAAATATCTTGCCAGCAAGTCCGTTGGTAAATCCATAAGTAATTCGTTGGTAAATCGTTGATGAATTAAACACATGTATTACATTTTTTTAAAAAAAAGCCATTTGTAATCCATCAGTATTTATGAAATTTTTCTATCATTTCATTGGTAATTCATCAGTAAATTTTCAAGGGTTTTTTAAATATTATAATATCTTATACTATTTATGATACTAATATTTATTATTTTAATATTAATATTTTAATATTAATTTATAATATTAAAAGTATTAATTTGATACTATCAATATTTTACACTATTTATGATATTAATATTTTTAATATTGATTTTATAATATTTGTTATATTAATTTTATAATTTTACAAAAGAAATAAAAAATTTCAAATAATAGCAAAAAATATAATAAAAAAAGACACACACACACACACACACACACAAATATATATATTTGAATAATACATAAAAATGTCAATATTTGATACAAATAAAATTATAAAACTACTCAACTGTTGCATCCTCCTAATCAACGAAAAAATCATTAGTGACGTGGGAGGCATCAGGATTAGATGCAAGAGGAGCAGCAACTATAGAAGCAAGAACAGTAGATTTAGAAGCAAGAGCAGCAGCAGCAACAGTAGTTGGTGGTTGAGGAGGAGGCGGGTGGGTGGCATAGGCATCTGTAGATGAGAAGGAATGTTATGCCAGTCTGGTAGGCATCCATGAATCAATAGAGTGGACGTGGGCGTGATAGGATGTGATATCTCTTTTACTCATCACTCGACCTCTCGCTATAAGTCCTCGATAAAAGGCAGTAAGCTGAAGAAGAGCTGGCACCCATGGACTCGCCAAAGAAACGAGGGGCTAGATCACCCATACCATAGATCTGACCCTTTCATAGCTAGCAGAAAACCTCGCAGTAATAGACCTAACGAGGTTCATCAAATTATAGAGGTGGTTGTGATAACTACTCAACATGTATGAGAATACTATCCTACATTTTGTAAAGTATGATATATATATATATATATATATATATGAAAAATAAAATATAAAATAAGTAAATTATGACTTACATTAACTGTCTTGAACCGTACATCAACGAAAGGTCTCCATGTCTTGTTGCTTCGTATGTGTCTACACGAAGGCATTGACAGGCTAAACTTCTCGTCTCAGCTGTCAAACCTATTATGAAGATAATGAAAATAAGAAATTTAAATAAAAACTTTAAATGGATAAAATAAAATTGTAATTCATAAATGTGAAACGTTTTCTTACCAGTCGTCTGACGTGCTCAGAATAGGGGATAGACCCTCTGTATTGGTAGATAGACCTGAGCCAGGACCTCATTTCTTGGTTTGTCTATTCAAGCTAGCTTGGCAAGACACAACCTAAGCATGTAAAGAACTTCATTGAGTCTACCAGCTGTCCTAAGCCTTATCAGACACCCAGGTCTCTTTGCCTCATGCTTTAAATCATAAAGCATATCATTATAGCTCCTTAAAGTAGCCTTCTTAAAGAAGGTTGTCTGGACCAAAGTATCGATCGTCTGGTCCCACTAAAAATTGCTTTTGTATGAACAATAAATACAAATAAAATTAATTAGCAAATAAAATTTATTTTTTAAATATTTAACTTAGAATTATTAATATTACTTACCTTGAACTTCTCCAAATAGAAGGTCTTCACAGACTATGGGACCTTCTTTCAAGTATAGCCATCATGATTAATCTTCTGCTTAAAGATCTCCCAGCATGTGTAGGAGCATTTATCATATGGATACAAACTGCAAAAATTGAAAATAGAAATTAATTATTGTTATAATTAATAAGATAAAAAATAAGAAAATAAATGGAAAATATAACAAAAAATTATTATATACCTCACATGCTGTAAAGAAATATGAGATTGTAGGTTACGCGTAGGAACTGTATATGCCTCATCCTGATTTGTTAGCATCGATGGCCTAGATGGAGTTGAAGGAGGATCCTGAGTAGGGGATGGATTAGGGAATGGAGCTGAAGGAGGAGTAGGACCTATATGTGGAGCTGGTGCCAAAGGAAGTCTAGGCATCGAAGCTGGTATGCTGGATGGTGGAAGTGGTGGCACAGGTAGCCTATGATCACGGGTACATCCTCTACTTGGTGTACTACCTCAAGACGATGTACTTGAATCACTAGGTATACGACGTGCCATCAAAATGTACATATAAAATTATATATCTAATATAACATACATAACAAAATTTCTATTCAAATTTATGCATTAACGTACTTAAAAATTAATTACACTGAAAATTTTAACTTATTATGAATCATCATACTTTATATCACCTTCAAACATTACATCTTCTGATGATTCAAAGTCTTATTTTAGCTCTATTTCATCATAAAAAAAATATATCTTTCTCTTCATCATTTTAATTCGATGAACGACGCACTCAAATCATTTAAAATTTATGGTGGTTCATCCTCCGTAATTTCTATAAGAGATAAATTTTGTTCCACATCCTCTTGAAATGGAGTTTGAGACAATGTCTTAAAAATTGATTCGTCCTTTATTTCAATAAATGATCAAGCTTTTATTTTGAATACTGCCTACCAATCAGCTTTATCCCGTCATAAACTGGGATAAGGAAGATAATTCACTTAACAAGCTTGCATCGCCAATATGAAAGGTTCATATTTGTTAAACCTATGCTTGAGGTTGATTTCGACAAGATTAAAATTTTCATGCACTTTCATTCCAACATTAGGCATCAGATCAAACCATTTACATTTAAACAAAACGATTCTTTTGATAGAAAATATAGGATACTCCAACTGTAGCACCTCGATTAGTTGACCATAATAGTCCTATGCATTTTCACCATAGTTCAGACCCTTAATACTTACTCCACTATTGATTGATGTCCTATTGGAACTATATCTTTCATTGTGAAAGTTGTAACCATTTACAAAGTAAACAAAATACATAGTCACACTGCATAATGGACCTTTTGCAAGATCTATAATAAATTAATTTGTGATTCCATTTGTTGGATTATTTACCTAAAAACATAACTCATTATCTACATTAGTTATATAATAATTACTCTCTATAAAATTTATTATTGTATTATTAGTTAGGGTATACTAGCATATGACTCAAACTAATATCAAAATTGTCTTTAATTTTTTATCAACGTCATCAGTGGATATATTGGGAAAAGTGTGCTTCAACATGTCAATATATAAGCTTTATAAAATTTGCACAACATGATATCAGTATTTTAATAATTGTATATCATTTTGAGAAGTACAAAAAAAGGAGTTGAAATAGAAGTATAACTTACTCGATATATTCAGTTACTTCACAATAGTTTAAAAGAATAAATGTTTGAACTACGTGATATTTTTCATCTATCAACATTTTTCTTATAAGTTTGCCAAATGGTCTACCTGGATGAGTGAATATTGGCAAATTCCCTGGAATATTGGATATTTTAGAGTTTCCACCATCATTATTTCGATGTACTCTTCAATGCCTTGTATACACATATGGTTCGAAAAAATATGAGCAAAATGATGACGCTTCTTTAACTAAGTACGCATTGCGTATAGAACTTTTAACCCGAGCTTTATTCTTCACATTATTCTTTAAAATTCTAAGAAATTTATAATATATAGATGTGAATAGATTAGAAATGAATGGAATGAAATTGAAATGATATGTAAAATAAAAATTTTTGCATTTAATATACCTCTCAAAATGATACATCCATCTATATTGCACAGGTCGTGTTTGCTTTGCATTATATGCTAAGTGTATAACTAGATGTTCCATTGAACCCAAGAAACTTGGAGGGAAAATACGTTCCAACTTACACAAAATCATTGGAATGTCAATTTTCAAATTTTTCATGTCTTCCTCCTTGATTTGTGGTGTAATGAGTTCTTTAAAAAACAAACTTGACTCTATGAAAGGTTTCTATACTTATGAAGGCAACAACTCATCAAAGCAACAAGGAGTAATTGTTGCAAAACACATGACAATCATTGACTTGTCATACCAAGCAACTTTGGCTTACATATTTCATACATTGAACCATATTAGATACATATGCGTCTGAAAATCTAATATTATTGAGCCATTCACATAATATTTGCTTACTTTGCTTATCAAGTGTATATTTTACCTTAGGATATTTTTCAGTTGCATTACCCCTATGTAACTTTGGACAACGATAAAATAAATTCAAATCTTCTCTCGATTTTGGCCCTTCTATATTCATCATTGTATTAAAAATATTCTCAAACACATTTTTCTCAATGTGCATGACATCTAAATTATGCCTTATCAAATTGGTACTTAATGCAAATCCTAGAATATACTTCATTTCTTTCATTAATATCTTGTTCATTTTGTTATTTGACCATTAACACCTTTGAACCCAACTTTAGTTACCTTCATTAATCGTAATTCAATGATTTCCTCTAGCACGTCCATTCCTAACCTTATAGGTGGAGTTGGATGTTCCACTATTCAGTTCTTAGGAAAAGCAGTTTTATTCCATCATAACAGATGATCAGGCAGTAAGAATTTTAGGGTATTATTAAACCAAGACTATTTACCTCCATTTAGAAGTGTAAAGGCATCAGTATGTTCCATGCAATATGGACAAGCAAGTCAGCCTTGAATACTCCATCTGGACAATATACCATAAGTGGGAAAATCACTGATAGTGCATAACAAAGCAACTTGCAATTGAAATTTATGCTTTGTGGAAATATCATGTCTTCACACCAATTTCCCATAACTTTTTCAATTCTGCAATCATAGGCTACATGAATACATCCAACTTCTATTTAAGATTGTTAGGTCTTAGATTCAGAATAGAAATAAACATATATTCCTCCTTCATACACATCCTGGGTGGCAAATTATAAAGGGTTAGAATAATTAGCCAATATGTATATTGCTGTCTAGATTGACCAAAAGGTTGAAAACCATTAGTGCACAATCCAAGCTGCACATTTTGGATTTCAAATGCAAATTATTAATTCATTTTAAAATACTTCCATGTAGGAGAATTTGAACAATGTTCCATTACACCTTCATCTTTTTCATGCTTAGCATATACTTAGCACTTGCTTCAGAAGCATACAATCTTTGCAGTCTTAATGTCAGAAGAAAGTAATACATATTCTTATATGGAACCTCTTTTTTAAATATACTTGATCCTCGAGGCATGCAACTATATTGGGGAAAACACAAAACTTGCATGTCTTCAAGTTACTGTCGTCACCCAAATATAACATGCAATTATTCATGCAACAGTTAATCTTCTCAATCAGAAGACCAAAATCTTGCATCAATTTCTTATGCTATAAAACTATTAACCATCGTATGATCCTTAGGCAATGACTCATTGTACTATTATACAATATCATTATAAAATCTTCCAGATAAATGATGCTCTGATTTGATGTTCATCAATCATACAAATAAAGATAACTTAGAAGTTTTTTGCAACCAAACCATAATTTCTCATTAGTTGCATCAAACATATCATACAACTTCTGAGACGTTGAATTGGTAGTTTCACTCATCCCACTCCAATCAAACTATGGTTCAGCTGCATCCATTATCATATAATGGTATGCAGTAGGTTCTAATTCACTTGGACATACATTATCAGTTAGAAGTTCAAGTTCATCTGTAGCTAATGTTCTAGAACCACACACTTCACTTTGCAAATACCATTCATAGTTCTCAACAATAAATCTCTTTTGCATAATATGCAATATTACTGTATTGGGATCCAAATAACTGCAATTCTGGCACTTCTTATTACTACACAAACATTTAATTTTGTTTTTATCAATAAATTCTAGTTGAGATGTCACGAATTGAATGAATGGTTCACATCTTCTAAGAATTCTAGAGTAATAAACCATGCTTCATCCTAAAATAAATCAAATTCCTGTCTGATTTCATTGTAAAGTCCTGAAAATTTTTATGTAACAATGCAATTAAACACACACACACACACACACACACATATATATATAGACACACACACATATAATATTTTTAATTTCAATATTTTCTATGCTATTTTTTATTTTTTTTTTATGTCTAATACTATCTCATTATCTCTTATTGCCTACAAGGTAAGAACCTAACCCATTTAGAAATTCATTGTCATATAACAATTTGTCATAACAATATAGTTTACACAGCTGCTGAAATTTTAATAGTATCTCACTATAGTTTTTCTAGTGTACCGAAATTAAAAAAATATTTTTTAACATTTATCATTATGTACTAAGAGAACATGTATAAGATAAACAACCGAATTTACCAGTAACATAATAAAATATATTATTTATAACATGTTATATTAGATAATGAAATTTTCAAACTGTCCATTTTGGACAATTCCGTATGATTCTCATCATCCAATGAGAATCATACCAAATAGATATCTAAGGTTATATGTTCTATGAAATTTAGAGGAAATTTAATCAAATTCCCTATAAATAACATATTATTTAGGTATTGTTATTGCCATTTTAACAAAAAAAATAATATTAAAATAAACATTAAATCCAAACATTAAAGAATTGAACATTAAGTTCAAAATGAACATTATCGAATATTCGTAAATTTTATGAAATTATTAGACTTTATGAAAATTTTATTTAGAACGAACAGTATAGAATATTCGTAAATTTTATGAAATTATTAGACTTTTATGAAAATTTTATGACATAATGATTTGAAATTTTGGAATATTAATATGCATTTTTCGATTTTGAATTTTGGATATTTAATGAAATTTAAGCAATTTGTAATTTGCAGGCCAATATTTCTTTATAATTTATTTACATTTTTATTTTTTCCTCAGTCAATTTAGGATAAATAATTTTTTTATATATATTTTATTCCATTAATAATATTATAAATTTTTAAGTAATTCAATTATTTTTTTGAGTGTGTTTTATTACTAAAGTATGAAAGTTTTTTAAGTTTTTGGAATTTGTCGGACTAGGATGGTTAATCCTAATCTTAGACCTCTTTTGATCTAGACAAAAGAGATTGATCGATCATAATATTTCAATTAAGTGTTGTTTTGCAAATTTAAGTTAGTTTTTCATGTAGAAGTTGGATGGAGTTCATAATCTTCAAGAAGACAAAGTTCATTCAAATTCGCGGTCAGTGACTTATAATTCGCGACCGCGACCTAACTCAAGAACAGTGTGAAACTAGGCCAGATGAATTTGCGGGCATCATATCTGTCGTGATTCATCCAAAGATGGGAGTGTCAAAGTCACAGACGAATTTACGGTCAGTGTCGCGCTTCATTCGCGACTGCAAATTTCATAGTGATTGAAGAGGGAACCAAGTTCATAACCACAGTGTGCCAAGTGTCCCAGGTATCCATTAGAGAATAAAATTCGTAAGGGCGACATTTTGGGTAGCGACCACGAATCCAAAAGATGAAGATTGTCTTTCAAATAGAAGAATTTGCATCCTGATTTGCACCCTGTACAAAGAATAATCGCGACAACAACTTTTATGGGCAATTAGAAAGCAACGACTATTTTTTCCTGATGGACCAATGAGGAGATGACATGTGGACTACCATTAGACACAAACAAGGCTTTTCGTCACAATTTTTGGCTCCCGTATGGAAATTGGAATGTCGCAACTGCGAATCTTTAGTAGCGATCGTGACTTTCAATTATCATACAATTAATGCAGAATCTGCCTAACATGATTTGGACATTTCATGAGCTTTATTGTATAACGTCTCTTTAGTGGGTATGAGCTATAAATACTCTACCAAATAGATGTAAATGTAAGAGAATTCATTAACTTGTAATAAAACTCTTGCAATTTTGCTACTCATTCTTTCTATTCTTTAAGTGATTGTTTAGTGTGAGCATAAATACCAATTATAATAGGTTTCAGTGTGAGCCTCTAAAAACAATAGAGAAAGGTTTTGGTGTGAGCCTGTGAAAACACTTAAGAGGAGTTTTAGTGTTACCCTTAGAAAACACTTGTAAGAAAGGTTGTTGTGTGAGCCTTGAAAACACAAAGTGCAAAAGTTATGTGTGAGCTTGGAAATATCATTTTGAATGAGTGAAACACCCAATTGCAGAGAATTATGGAGTGGACATAGGGTTTATTATACCCGAACTACTATAAATCTTATGTCTTCTTTTCTACTCTTCTTTATCCTTATTTTTTTAAAACACTAATTCAACCCCCCCTCCCCCCTCTTCTTGGTGCCTAGGGCCAACAAGTGGTATCAGACCCCAGTCTCACATACAAGCCTTAATTGGATAAGCAAAGTTCATGGCATAAGAGGGAATCCACACATACCTTAAGTTCTACTTTGATGGATCCGACTATACTCATTGGAAGTATATGATGGAGATTTATCTTGACATAAATGTAGTGGAACTTTGGGATTTAGTTGTCAAAGAATTGAAGCCACCCTTTAAAGTATTGGATGGAATTGAAAAACTCATTCCAAGGGAAGATTAGGTTGAAGCTCACAGGAGGTCAAATGGAAAAAATAAGAGAGCAATGACCATTCTTCTAAGCTCTCTCTCTAGGGAAGAGATTGGAAGAGTGCAACATTGCCAAAAAGCTGATGTCATTTGAAAGACTCTTGAAAACTATCATGAGGGCACAACACTAGTTAAATCAAGTCGATTAGAGATGTATGTGATGGAATGGGAGCTCTTCATCATGAAGGACCATGAAAGCATCACCAAAATGACAAATAGACTCCTATCCATCATCACTAACATGAAGAAATTCGGAAGAACTCTCACCAACTATGAGGTAAACACAAAAATCCTTAAAACTTTTCCATTAGATAAGTTTGGTGCAAGAGTGTGTAGCATTTAATAGTCTAATCTAGAGACTGGGAAGGTTTTTGCAGATGTGTTAATAGGCAAACTCTTAACTCATGAGTTGGCCTTACAAAAGGATGAGCAAATGAAGAAACTAGGGGGCCAAGGAGAAAAATCAAAAAAAGAAAGAAGAACCTTGGCACTTAAATCCTCAACAACGGAGAAGAAGGTAGAAACAACCTCTAATGATGAAGAGAATGACAAAGAAGAAGAAGAGATAGGACAAAGATAAGAAGAAAAGTTTCTTAGCCACTTAGGATGACAACTCAAGTGAAGATGAAGAAGAAGGAGAAGTTGCCAACATTTGCTCCATGACACAAGAAGACTCTCTAAATGAGGTAAATACTTCATCCCACTCTCATTCAGATTTAAATGATTTTGATGAGATAGATGAAAAGCTTCTAGAGGCTCTTACTATGAGATTTGACAAATACAAGTCACAAATGAAGTCTTACAAGAAAAAATGTCAAAAATTGGAGGATGATTATAAATCCCTCAATAATCTTGTAAGTGAATTGAGAGCATCAAATGATGAGCTTAAAACATCTGTGGAAAATCTTTCTATATCATCTTCTTTATTGGCTTCATTAAGAAAAGAAAATGACTTTCTAAAAGGAGAAGTCTCAATTTCTAAGTTCCACAAAGGAAAGGAAGCCTTGGACACATTGATTGTGTCTCAAAGACCACCATTGATTAGACATGGTTTAGGCTTTAATGGAGCCTCTTCATCATCACTTACTGCATTTTTAGATCATCAGAACCTCAAACTTTAAGTGTTGAGGTAATTGGGAAGAAAAGTGCTTCTAGCATTAAGCCTTCTAAGCCTAAGGGCAAAGGGAAGGCTCCTCAAAGCTCAAGAGCTAAGACTCAAAGAGCCAACCATGCCTACATGTATAACAAAAAACATGCTCGCACTCACAAACAATTCCCTACTACTTCTCATCACACATGCACATGCACGCATTCACATAATCAAGGTATGAGAAGACCTCCTACTTATACTAAATTTATGCATAGGAGAAATACTCACAAGTCTAAACTCTAATGCCATTATTGCATGAAATTTAGGCATTTTAACATTCATTATTTTATTAGAAAGGCTCATCTCAAATTAGAGGACCCTTCAACTCCTAACCTCTTAGGAACCAAGTATGCTTGGGTTCCTAAGAAAAGGTGACTCACTTTTATTGTGTAGGGAAGTGTGGCAACCACCAAATCAAGCAATTGGCATGTGGATAATGGATGTTCCAAACATAAAATAGAAAGCTATTCATGACATTGAAGGAAAAGAAAGATGGAGATGTCACATTCAGTAACAATTCAAAGGGTAAGGCAATTGGTATTGGAACCATTGGTAAGAAAGGTTGTTCCTTAATTGATAATGTTTTATTAGTTAGCGGCTTACAACATAATTTGTTGAGCGTAAGTCAATTGTGTGACAAAGGTAATAAAGTCACCTTTGATCCTAGGGAATGTTGAGTCACCACTTTAGTGGATGATGAGGTTATTTTCAAGGGTAAAAGGAAAGGCAATACCTAGTCAATTCACTTAGTCAATTTGGCTAACTAATCTTTTAAGTGTCTTATGTCTTTAAGCAATGAAGCTTGGTTATGGCATAAAAGGCTTGGACATGCAAGCTTGGATCTTCTTCAAAGCCTATCTAAAGGAAAGTTAGTGGAAGGCCTTCCCAAGCTAAATTTCACTAAAGACAAGACATATGGTCCTTACCAAATGGGGAAGCAACATCAAGCCTCCCACAAAGCAAAAAATGTTATAAGTTCTTCTGGACCTCTTCAACTAGTTCATATGGACTTGATAGGACCTACTGGGAATGCTAACTTAGGTGGAAAGCATTATGCACTAGTTCTAGTTGATGACTTCTAGGTTTACTTGAGTGTCCTTTTTAGCTCATAAGAATGATACTTTTGATGCTTTCAAGAGTTTTGCAAAAAGAGTTCAAAATGAAAAGGGTTACTTCATTTCCTCTATTAGAAGGGACCATGGAAAGGAATTTCAAAATGAGACTTTTCAAACTTATTGTTTAGAGAATGGAGTTTTTTATAATTTTTTAACTTCTAGAACACCATAACAAAATGGTATTGTAGAGGAAAAAAAAAATAAAACACTAGTAGAAATGGCTAGGACCATGCTCAATGAGTATTCTTTACCGAATTACTTTGGGGCTGAAGCCATTAATACTTCGTGTTATTTTGAAAATAGAGTTTTTAAAAGACCCATTCTCAATAAAACATCTTATAAGCTATGGAATAGTAGAAAACCCAAGATATCATACCTAAGAGTATTTAAATGTAAGTGTTATATTTTAAATACCAAGGATAATCTTAGGAAATTTGATTCCAAGACCAATGAAGGAATATTCTTAGGCCATTCCACCTCTAGCAAGACATATAGAGTCTTTAATAAGAGTTCAATGGTAGTTAAAGAGTATATAAATGTTGTCTTTGATGAATCTAGTAAACTTGATCTTGGGAAAGATATTTTTGTTGATGATCTTATAGGTGATTTTGAAAAGCTGAAATTGGAAGACACTACAAGAAGAGAGGATAAAATCAAGGAAGGAGGTGAATCATCAAAAGAAGATAAGGAGCCATAATATCAATAAAGAGATGAGCCAAGCTAAGATCTACCCAAAGATTAGAGATTTTCCAAATATCACCCCAAGGACTTGATCATTGGTGATATCTCCAAGGGTGTAAGTACTAGATCACAACTTCATTTTTAGATAATAATCTTGCTTTTGTTTCTCAACTTAAGCCAAAGTCAATTGACGAGGCTCTTGATGATGAGAGTTTGGTCTTGCTATGTAAGAGGAACTTAACCAATTTGAGAGAAACGAGGTATGGAAACTTGTCCCTAGGCCTAAAGAACACTCTATTATAGGTTGCAAATGGGTGTTTAGGAACAAGTTAGATGAGCAAGGTCTTATTGCAAGAAATAAAGCTAGATTGGTTGCTAAAGGATACAAATAAGAGGAAGGCATAGATTATGATGAGACTTTTGCCCCTGTTGCAAGATTAAAGGCCATTAGGATACTTCTAGCTTTTGCATGCCATATGAATTTTAAGCTTTTTCAAATGGTTGTTAAAAGTGCATTTTTCAATGGAATTATTGAGGAGGAAGTCTATGTTGAACAACCTCTTGGTTTTGAGTCACATTGTTTTCCAAATCATGTTTTTAAATTGAACAAAGCCTTATATGGATTGAAATAAGCTCAAAGATCTTGGTATGAAAGGCTTAGTTTATTTCTTTTGAAAAATGAATTTGAAAAAGGAAAGATGGACACCACATTGTTTGTTAAAAAGCACAAACATGATACACTAATTGTACAAATCTATATTGATGATATCATTTTTGGTGCTACTAATGAGTCTTTTTGTGAGGATTTTGCTAAGTGTATGACTAGGGAATTCAAAATGAGCATGATGGGAGAGCTCAAGTTCTTTTTCAGTCTACATATTAAGCAAACTAAAAAAAGGATCTTCATCAACCAAGCTAAGTACACAAGGGAAATTTTCAAAAAGTTTGGCATGGATGGTTGCAAAGTAGCCAAAACCCCCATGAGTGGTACCATCAAGCTAGACAAAGATGAATTGGGTAAGATGGTAGATGAAAAAAGATATCAAGGTATGATTGGATCTCTACTTTATCTTACTACTTTTAGGTCGAATATCATGTTTAGTGTATTTATGTGTGCTAGGTTCCAATTCTCTCCTAGAGAGTCTCATTTAAATGTTGTTAAGAGAATTTTTAAGTATTTGCATGACACAATTCACACATAGATATGGTATCCTAGGGATTTATCCTTTAGTCTCATAGGATATTCATATGCGGATTATGCAGGTAGTTTATTAGATAGAAAAAAGGACTTTCGGGACTTGCCAATTTATAGGAGAATGCTTAGTATCTTGGTTTAGCAAAAAGCAAGTGTCGGTTGCCTTATCTACCACAGAGGCCGAGTATGTTGCTGCGGCTTGTTGTTGCACCCAAGTCCTTTGGATGAAACAACAATTGAAGGATTTTGGCAAAGTGATTGATCACATTCCTATTAAATGTGATAACACTAGTGCTATTAATCTTTCTAAGAATCCCATCCAACACTTTAGGAGCAAACACATAGATATAAAACATCATTTCCTCAGAGATCATGTGCAAAAGGGTGATGTTGTGTTAGAGTTTATTGACACAAATCATCAACTTACAGATATTTTCACTAAACTTCTCAATGATGAAAGATTGAACTTCATTAAGAAGAATTGGAAATGCTTGATAGAAGTTCCCTAAAGTGAAAATTTTGATCTTATATATGATTGCTATGTGTGTTGATTGTATGTCTTGTGTTTTCTTCGTGACATAATTCCTAGTAGATCACAATTTTGTTTCTTTCAAAACTTATTTTTTCATTTCTATCCTAGCTGACTCATAATTTGTGGTCACTATCTTATCTTCACGATCGCGAATTACAAGTTCAAGTCACCTCGCTGTCAAACATCAAATTGTGGTCGCGAGAATCAAGCTCCACTGTGAATTTTGGTCAAGAATTCAAAATTTTGACTGTTGTAGCGCGTATTACTCACATTTTTCAGAACATCGCGATCGCGATTCCTGAATTTGCAGACGCGAATTTGAGTAACTGTCAAGCCATTAAGTGATTTGACTGCCAACTGTTTCCAACTCTTCATAAATCCATTTATAGTTGTTTCTAACTATTTGTGCACCCCTTCAATGGCTATATAAACCCTCTCAACAGTGATTCTCATCACTTCATTCTACTCCAAAACTCTTATCCTTTTGAAGCTCTTAAAATCTTCTAATCTCTTCATTTTCTGTAATGGCTCCCAAGAAGATCTCAAGAGCTGATAAAGGTAAGGTTGTGGCTCAGTCATCTACACCCCCTACACTCCACCTAACGAAGGGTACCACCAAGGAGGAGAAAGAGAGGTAAAAAGCAAATTCTTCCAAGATCATCCTCTCCAACAATATTCCTTCTACCTTTCTGTTAGAGACCTTAGGCATCAACGTAGAGATTTGTGTTTTCCTCTCCAACTTGGGTTAGAATGAGTTCATCTTTCGGGATGAACCTAGTTACGAAGAAGTTGTGAGGGAATTCATGTGCATGGTCCAATTGAGTCACATAGCTGATTCTCAAGCATGGCAATACGAATTAGTATTCTAGGCTTTTGGCGATCTTTTTTATATTACCTTTAAATGAATTTCCTCCCTTTTCAATCTTCAAGTCAGAGAAGACATTTTTTTTATCATCTCATACTTGATGTCATTTATTCTGAATTTTGGTAAAAAATTTCTATTGAAACTAAACACCCTAAAACTTCATTGGCCAAACACATTAAAACCCTACCTCTTTGGATACTCCATTGTATCATCACCTTTTTTGTAAATACTAGAGGTGATGGTAATGAGAAAGTATCATAAAAAGACTTGGCATTTTTTTTTGCCTTGTCAAAAACAAACAAATTCAAACTGGCCGGTATCTTGTGGATCAATTGATTCATATGAGTACCGAACCCAAAAGTCCATTCCTCCTGCCTCTTCACACTACTGTGATCTATCGCTTTATAGGGGCACTTGATAAGGAAAATGAAAAATTCCTCACCAAGGAACTTCTTCATTCTCTAAACTTTCTTGACCTCACTTACCTTATCAACGTCAAAGTGATAAACTTGGATACATATGCCTATACCTTAGGTGCTATTGGGGCTAATAAAATGGAAACCTCCCAAGCCTCTAAGAGGAAGAGGCTCATCATTAAAGAAGGAGCACCTCCAGTCCCCCCTCCTTAACTAAAACCAAAATCCAAACTATCTCTTGCCATCATTAACATAAAATTGGATAAAATGATGAGAATGATGAAGAGGTGGTTCCTATTTCTCTTACATCTTCATAGTGACATGGTGGATTTATAAGAAAAGTTACGTGTTCCTCCTTGCCATCTTTCAGACTATACTGATTTTAAAGATACTCAGGAAGAAGAGGGCAATGAAGATGTTGATGATAAAGATGAAGCAGAAGGTGCCAATAATGATAAGGAAATAAAAGAAACTTCTGGAGATGATGATGATTCTCCAACATTCTAGAATAGGGATTCCTTGTATTTTTCTCTTTGTTTTTAAATGAAAAACTTGTGATCCTATACTTGTTTATAAATGAATAAGATATGTTTCTTTGCAATTCCTTGTCTTATGTGATTTATGGTATTTACTTTTATTGCATTCTTATTTTGCTCCTTATAAACACTTATCTATTTGTTATGCATGTGTTATTTTCCCTTATGCACCCTTTTTTTGATCTTGCCAAAGGGGGAGAGATAGAAACAAGAAAGAATCTAAGTCTAAAGGGGAGAGAAAATAACTTGCAAATAATAGCATAAGTTAAGGGGGAGCATCTTTAAGTTTTTTTTAGAAATTTCACTTTGATTTATTGAATGTCATACTTAGGAAATTTCACCGTAAGCATTCATTGAACCATATTACACTCCAAATTCACATTTTTGTATTATTTTCTCCTTAGGATCAATCTAAGTTGTCAAAATAAAAAAGGGGGAGATTGTTGGACTAGGATGATTACTCTTAATCTTGGACCTCTTTTGATCTTGACAAAAGAGATTGATCAATCCTAATGTTTCAATTAAGTGTTGTTTTATAGATTTAAGTTAGTTTTCCATGTGAAAGTTGGATGGAGTTCATAATCTTCAAGAAGGCAAAGTTCATCAAAATTCGCAGTCAGTGACTTATAATTCACGACCGTGACCTAGCTCAAGAACAGTATGAAACTAGGCCAGATGAATTTGCAGTCAGTGTCGCATCTCATTCGCGACAGCGAATTTCATAGTGATTGAAGAGGGAACTAAATCCACAACCACAACGTGCTAAGCGTCCCAGGTATCCGTTGGAGAATAAAATTCATGAGGCGACATTTTGGGTAGTCATCGTGAATCCAGAAGATGGAAATTGTCTTTTAAACAGAAGAATTCAAGTCCTGAGTTGTGCTCTGTACAAAGAATAATCGCAACCACGACTTTTGTGGGCAGTTAGAAAGTAACAACTATTTTTGCCTGATGGACCAATGAGGTGGTGACACGTGAACTAGCCGTTAGACACAAATGGGTTTTTTGCTGTAATTTTTGGCTCCCGTATGGAAATTGGAATGTCGCGACTGTGAATCCTCAATAGTGACAGCGACTCTCACCTGTCATGCAATTAATGCAAAATTTGCCTAGCATGATTTGGAGATTTAATGTGCTTCATAGTGTAACGTCTCTTTGGTGGGTATGAGCTATAAAATACTCCACCAAACAGATGTAAATGCAAGAGAATTCATTAACTTGTAACAAAACTCTTGCAATTTTGCTACTCATTATTTCTATTCTTTAAGTGATTGTTTGGTGTGAGCATAAATACCAATTGTAATAGATTTTAGTGTGAGCCTATAAAAACACTAGAGAAAGGTTTCAGTGTGAGTCTGTAAAAACACTAGAGAAAAGTTTCAGTGTGAGTCTGTAAAAACACTAGAGATTAGTGTTAGCCTTAGAAAACACTTGTAATAAAGGTTGTTGTGTGAGCCTTGAAAACACAAAGTGTAAAAGTTAGGTGTGAGCTTGGAAACACCATTTTGAGTAAGTGAAACACTCAATTGTAGAGAATTGTGGAGTGGACGTAGAGTTGATTATCCGAACCACTATAAATCCAATGTCTTCTTTTCCACTCTTCTTTATCCTCATTTTTTTTTAAACACCAATTCAACCTCTCTTTCTTGGTGCCTAGGGCCAATAACATTTATTATTAAATAGTATTAAATTTTATAGAATAATTTGGAACAGTACAATTTCATGAATATTTTGTAATTATTAAATTGTATTAAATTTTATGAAATACTTTGGAACACTATAATTTTAAAAATTATTATTTATTATTAAATATTATTAAATTTTATGGAATACTTTGAAACATTACAATTTCAGAATTATTTTTTATTATTAAATATTATTCAAATTTATGGAATACTTTGGAACATTATAATTTCATGAATATTTTTTATTATTAAATAGTATTAAATTTTATGGAATACTTTAGAATATTACAATTTCAAGAATGATGTTTTTATTATTAAATATTATTAAATTTTATGAAATAATTTGGAACATTTTAATTTCATGAATGATTTTCAATTATTCTTATATTTTGTAAGTTTTATAAAATTACAAATTCACAATTTTTTTAATTTTTCTAGTGAGAAAATTAATATTTTTTGAAATTTAATGATATTTTTGAAGGATATTATTAAATTTTATGGAGACTTTACTATATTATAAAATTTAAATTTTATTACATACAACGATACATACATCAAAATATATCTTAATATACCAAGTATTGAACAAGAAAATATTTTATAATAACATTCAAATAATTCATATAATACACAATTTTTAAATTTTATTGATATTTATAAATTAAAAAACTTCTTAATTAAATATCTACCCCTTGTAACGCAGAAATCTCAAAGCCCAATCAAAATATATTTCATCATGTTTACAAAATGCAAACAAATAATTATAAATTGTACATATAAATTTATAAAATTTAATTAAATTGCATTAATTTCAAAAATCAAATACACACTTAAATTACTTAATTTAATGAAAATTTAATTCCGTGATTTCTAAAATTTCTTAAATATTATTGAATTACATTTAAATTATTCAATTTAATTAAAATTTCCAAAAATTAATTTAATTATACTTAACGTTCGAAAATTTCTAAAATTTAATTAAATTGCACTTAAATTAGTAATGAAATGTAACTCAAATTTCAAAACTTTAATTAAATTACAATTTAACTGTTGAATGAATTAATTTCGTAAACTTATTAAATTGTTAATTAATTACAAAATTTATATTAATTTCATTTAATTAAATTACTAAATTATTAAATTTCATAACTTATTAAATTTTTACTAAATTAAAAAATTAATAATTTGCACTTATTAAATTAACACCAAATTATAAAATTTTCAACATTTTCTATATAACACATAATTTACAAAATTCATTGCAAAATTAATAAAATTTTATAAAATAATAAAATTAATTGAAATAACTTTAAATTTATTACATTAATTTACAAAATATTGCAACATTTAATCTAATTAATAACCAAACAACATTAATCAAAATTAACGAAATAAACAAAATTATTACAAGTAACATAAATTCACAAATTTATCAAACATTAACACAAAATCAACAAATTTCCTTAATCCATTTAACAACCTAATTTTCTATTTAACAATAAATCTAAAATTATGTTCATCTAATTTTACAAAATTTAATCTACTAAACAACTTAACAACATTAATTATAAATAACAAAAATTCACAAAATTAACATAAGCACAAATTCACATAATAATAAAAATAACAATAATTACCAAAATAAAAAAAACTCACACAATCACATTCAACATAAATTCAACATAATTTCTTTAAAAAAGATAATTTATACAAAATTTATAAATTCAACGCATTATATAAAAATTTATACATAATTCAACATAATTTATACAAAATTTATATACACAAAATAAATATACAAAATATATATAAAATTCAACACACCAACTAAACCAACTAAACAAAATATACAAAACAATTTATACAAAATTTATATGAAATCAAAAATTCACATTCAACATAATCAAAATTCACATAATTAAATATTCACATTCAACATAATCAAAAATTCACATTCAACATAATCAAATTCAAATAAATATAAAAAATAAAAAACAACATTTAACCCAAAATTCACATAATAAAAAAAATACACATAATAAAAAATTCGACTAAATATAAAAATAAAAAAACAACATTCAACCCAAAATTCACATAGTGAAAAATACACATAATCAAAAATTCAATAAAATCTTAAAAATAAATATAAAAAATAAAAAATAGCATTCAACGTACCTTTGTGGCAGCGACAACAATGATAGGAACAGAGAGAGAGAGAGAGAGAGAGAGAGAGGCATTGACGGTAGAGGCAACATGGCAACGTGACTGAGAAGCGAGAGGGAGTGGTGGTTCAGTGGCGGTGCTACGGCGACAAGGGTGAGGGAAAGAGAGTGACCGAGTGAAAGAGGAAAGAAAGAAGAAGATGAGTGCAACATCGGCTTATATAAGAACTTTACCGATGGATTACTAACGAAATCGACCACGTCAGATTAATAAATATTGTTGGACTAGGATACTTAATCCTATGTTTAAAATCTCTTTTGATCTTGACAAAGTAGATTGATCATCACTAATGTTTCAAATAAGTGTTGTCTTTGCAGAATTGAATCATTTCCTCAAGAAGAAATAAAGAAGTTGATGAATTCCAAAGTAGCATGAAAATCGCGACCGCAACCTACTTATTCGCGACCGCGATTCATGAATAAGGCATGTTGAGAACCAGACAGACGAAATCGCA
>CATIWR010268126.1:0-13225 GCA_949677035.1 Omphalea diandra | reverse complement strand
ATTGTAAATAGTTACTATGTTGTGAAACAAGATACATAGTGTAAAATAATAATAATAATATAATTGAAATAAGGTATTTTAATGACAATGGATATAATTATAGGATTTTAATGATGTTATGTCACTTTAGTATTCCATGTTTTATGAATAAGTTAATGCACTTACTTTAGGAATGATTAGTATATGGGATGTCACATTTTAGTGGTATCAGATCGGGTAAATGATTTTGTAGACATGTGTAATATGGATGTGATATATATGATATTTGCATTGTGTTAATCTTACATGCATTGGCATATATGAGTATGGATGCACATGATAGAGTTCATACTGGCCCAGAGGTTAGAAATGAGTCTGTTGAGTCTGTTCATGCACGTGAGCATGTTGACCATGTTGCATAGAATTTTGAAATGTCATGAAATAATCTAGCCACAGGTGTAAACCTAAATATCATACAATTTATTGAGATGATGCAGAGATTTGCAATAAAAGCATATGTAAGACTTGCTATAGATAGGAATTATGATAGATTTAAGAAGTAAAGGGTAATTGACTTTGACAGCACTACAGATCTTACTGAGGCTGAAGAGTGGCTTAGAAGAATTGAAAGAATCTTGAATAGGCTTGAATGCATCCTAGAGTAAAGTTAAAGTATGCAATATCTTTGCTTTAAAAGAATGCCTTGGATTTGTGAGAGACCATTCCATGTAGCTTTACTCGATCGATGACATTAACTTAAATGATTTTCTAAGCGATTTTGCAAAAAAAGTAAACATCGTTGGTATACTTAGATAAAAATAAGATGAAGTTTTCTCATTGAAGCAGAATGATATAACGATTACAGATTATGAGGTATAATTTGTTAAAACTCTCGAGATATGCCCTAAAGTATATGGCTACGAAGGAATTGAAGTGCTAGAAGTTTGACAAAGGACTGAGGTTAAATTTAAGATCGATTAGCAGTCAAACTAACTAATTATACTACACGATTAACATTAATTATTTGAGCTAAGGAGGTGATCCAAGGGAAGAATGCAATTAAGGTTTTATGTAAAAGAGAAGTTATGCAAGATGAAGTGGAGAACTCAATAGGGTAATAAAAAGGGGTGGTTTTACATTGCTTGGTGGATCAAGTTTAAAGAGGTATTAATAATCAAATAGATAAAGGACAGAGTCAACCTAGTAAATTAGCATTAATAGCATCTGTTATAGGCAGCTATAGTGTTTTTGAAGGCTTAAATGGTAGAAAATGACCCATTGACATAATGGGTAGTGGTGTTGCCCCAATTTGTAATATTCATGAAAGAACATATTTTGGAGAGTGTTAAGACGTAAAAGGGTTACTTACTATACTTATAAACAGTCATACCATATAAGGCAAGATTGCCCAATGATAGGTGTGGTTAGAGGAGAGTCTCAAGTAGTTGTGGGGAGAATGTTCATGACATAAGTAGAAACAAGGTGTGTAGAAATTGTTCTGTGCTAGTGTGTGTTGTTGTATTGACTATAGATTTAATATTGATGAACTTTAAGGAATTTGATGTTATTTTAGGTATGTATTTTCTAGATTGTCATACTAAAGAGTTGATAATCAAATCTTCAGGATAATTAAAGAGTTATATTGTTAGGGAGCACAAAACTATTCCCACTTGTTTGACCTTAAGTATTCAAGAATGTCAATTAATTAAAAAAAAAGTTATGATGCATTTATAGTTAGTGTAGTGGACACCAGTGTTCCTAATCTAAGGTTAACAAACATTTATGTAATGAGAGAGTTTCTAAAAGTATTTCTTGATGATTTGCTTAATTTGCCACCACATACAGAAGTTGATTTTAATATTGAGACCTTACTAGAAGTGGCACCTATATCTATTACATCGTACCAAATGACAGTAGTGGAGTTTTAAGAATTAAAGAAATAGTTAGAAGAGTTGTAAGAAAAAGGTTTCTTTTGACCTAATACATCTCATTGGGGGATCACTAGTGTTATTTGTGAAGAAAAAGGATGGAAGTATATAGTTATGTAATGATTATAAATAATTAAATCGAGTAATGGTAAAGAATAAATATCCTTTGGTAAAAATTGGTAATTTTCTTGATCAACTTTGAGGTGTAATGTTATTTTCAAAAATTGATTTGAGATTGATTATTAGCAGTTAAGGTTTGTTGAGCCAAATATTCTAAAAACTGGTTTCTACACTAGATAGGGTCACTATAAGTTCCTCGTTTTTGAGTCAACTAATGCACCAACTGCGTTTGATGGCTCTTATGAACAAAGTGTTCCAACCCTACTTATACAAATTTTTAATTGTGTTCATTGATGACATTCTCATATACTCACAAAATCATGACAAGCATGAGCAACATCTGAGAATCGTATTGCATATGCCAAATTGAACAAATGCAACTTTTGGATGGAACAAGTTGTCCATTTAGGGCATATTGTGTCTAGACATGGTGTTCAACCTAATCCAGCTAAGGTGAAAGCCATTTGGAGTGGGATCCACCCAAAAATGTATCAGAGGTGTGTAGTTTTCTTGGGTTGGTTGGTTATTATATAGGAATTATGGAAGGATTCTCCATTATTATTGGCCATTGACAAAATTATTACAAAAGAATGTAGCATTTAAATGGGATGATCAATGTCATTAAAGTTTTAAAGAATTAAAGAAGAGATTGACTACGACACCAATATTGACATTACCATCAACAAATGGTGGATTTGTGGTGTACACTAAAGCATCAGGATGACGGTAGGTTATGTATTGATGAAGCATGGAAAAGTGATAGCTTATGATTCTCGACAGCTAAGGCTCATGAGCTGAATTATCCTAGACATGACTTGGAGTTGGCAGCCATTGTCCTTGCCCTGAAAATTTAGAGGCATTACTTGTATGGAGAGACATTTTAGATTTTGACAAATCATAAAAGCTTGAAATATATTCCAACATAGAGATAATTGAACCTAAGGTAGAGAAGATGGATGGAATTATTGAAGGACTATGATTGCACTATTGATTATCATCAGGGTGAGGCTAATGTTATTGCTGATGCTTTCAGCTGAAAGGCCTTAGATGTTTTTGCCGGTATGGTTGGTTATAATTTGACATCTTTGGTTAAACTTCGTGCTTTAAATGTAAAATTTGAGATTGAGAATGTGATAACTTTAATGGCTACTCTTCAGTTAAAACCTGTAATAGATGACAAAATTAGAGAAGTTCATATGAAGGATCCATATTTGCATAAAATGCTACAGAAGATACAGGAAGGTAAGAAGACTAATTTTCAATTAGAGATGATGGGATGATAACGATGGGTAGTTGAGTCTATGTACTATATGTTGATGGTTTGAGATTAGATATTATGTAAGAGGCACACAATGCACCATATGCTATGCACCCTGGAAGTATAAAAATGTATAGAAAAATGCAGGCACATTTTTGGTGGTCAACAATGAAGAAAGATATAACCAAGTGTGTATCGAGATGTTTAACCTACAAACATATCAAGATAGAACATCAAGCACTAGCAGGTAAGTTGCATCCTTTATCTATTCCCGTATGGAAATGGGAGAAAATTTCAATGTATTTTGTTATTGATTTGCCTCAGGCACCAAAAAAGCATAATGTTGTTTGGGTTATTATAGATAGACTCACAAAATCTGTACACTGCTTACTTATACGAGAAACAGATGCACTTCATAGACTGGCTAAAATATATATTGTTGAGATTGTGTAATTACATGACATTTCTATTTTTGTTGTGTCAGATAGAGATCCTTGATTTACTTTTGATTTTTAGAACAACTTACAAATAACCTTGAGTACTCGTTTGAATTTTAGCACTGTTTTTCACCCACAAACTGATGGTCAATCAGAGGGGACTATTCAGACATTAGAGGCTATGATGTGAGCTTGTGTGTTAAAATTCAAAGGCAATTGGGATGATCATTTGCCATTAATGGAATTTGCATATAATAATAGTTATCACTCTAATATTGGTATGGCACTATATGAAGCTTTATATGGTAGGAAATGTAGAAGTCCAATTTGTTGGGATGTTAAAGGGATGAGACAGTTAGAGGGTCCTGATACGGTATAAGATATAGTGACCAAAATCTAAGTAGTCAGAAGATGTTTGTAAGCTGCTCAAGATATGAAAAAAGGGAATGTTGATAAGCATATATGAGAAATGGAATAACAGGTTAGAGATAAAGTATTTTTAAAGGTTTCACCATGGAAAGGCATTATTAGGTTTGGTAAACAAGGAGAGAATTCTAAAGTTCTAGTAAATAAAATTTTAAGGACGAAATTTCTATAAGAGGAGGAGAATTGTAACATCCTTAACCCAAATTATATGTATTTTAATTATGTTATATTTGAATATATGCATTGAATAAATGATTATTTAGACACGTGAATTGGATAAGCACGATGATGACACATGCACTATTACATTTGGGACACTTGAACAAATACGTAATGTTTGTATAGTTGGATGGAAAATTGTCTTATGTTGTGTTGTATGTTATAACATCATAAAATAATGGTGTTATAGAGCTTATTTTAAAGTATAAGGAGCCTCTAGGGATTAGGAGATGGATGGAGGTGCTTAAGGAGTGAAGAAGAGGGACTAAAAGAGGAAAGTGAACTTCCAACCAATAGGAATGTAACACCATGATTTTGTCTTGTTATAATAGGTTTACAAGAAGAATTTTTGACCCTTTAGGATAAGAATATAGAACTTAAATGTGAGGTACAATAAAAGAAAGAGAGAGCTAAGGAAGAAAGAAAGGAAAAAAGAAGAAGAAAAAGAAGAAGAAGAAGAAGAGGGAGAGGGACGAGAGTGAGTTGGCTAAGAAGGAAGCCTAAGGTTTTCTGGTTTTGGGAAAATATGTAATTTAATTTATCTTTTCAAATGAAATTAAACCTTTATGACATGTTGATCATGTATGTTTAGTGAGAATTTTAGAGTATTTGAGGTAGAACTCTTGGATGGAAGTTGAAATTTAAGAGAACAAGGGCTAATTGTGTTGATTTTTGTTGTTAGAGCAGAATTTTGCACCCACAATTTCATAACCCTATAAGAGGAATTAGGGAAAGTTCAAAATATGAAAGTTCTATCTTTATGCCCTAAATAAATGCATATGAAACAGTTTTGCTTGATTTGGTGTGTGTGAGGAGTTATGGCTCCTTCATTAGGGATAGTTCACAATCAACCAAAATCACCTCAGTCTTTCTATTTTCACATATTTTGATGACTTTATGTACTAATTTAGACAAAGTGTAAAACATGAAATTTGTAGGGTTATATCCCCTCTAAATAACTATAAAATAGTTTTGATTGATGTGCTGTGTGAAAAGAGATATGGCTTATTAACTAGCTGACTCTGTACCCAGATGAAACCTCATCAGTCTTTTAATTTTATTTCCTAAGAATTTGATGGCCATAGATTCAGAATTTTTGCTTAAGCAACCTTAAGTTTCTTGGAGGCCTTGTATTTGACCTCCATTATTCTAACATTGGCAACCTGTTGAAAGTGAATACATTAATAAAAAACTATAAACACTAAAAACGAAGAGTAACAAATAATGATAAAAGCTTACAGCGGTCGCCTGCTCATCTTCAAGTCTTCTCCTTTGGCTCTCATTAAGTACCTATAGACTTTCAACATGTACATTATACCTGTGCGCTCTAGATCCTCCAAATAGAGTTCTTATCAATCGTGTCTATCAAGCTAAAGGTTGATAAAATCTAAAAACTTATCACAAATGGGTAAGTTTTAGATAATGCCATTTAAGTTCACTTCTAGCCATGCTCAGGGATCTAGGCAGTTTCCCTTAGGGCTTATAGAAGCATTATTTATTCTTGTCAAGATTCTTCCTCAACAGACAACTATATATGAAAAAGATCCCTCTTCCTCTTATGGAATTTTATCTCCTCTTTCCCTTTGCTTTTAGCCTTTGGGATATCTTTAAAGGGGGAATAAGAGACCACCACAACATAGACAAGAGTCAAGACATCATACACTTAAGGGATGGATAGGACTGGGGATTCGAACGATGTAGGAAGGACCATGGGTTCGATCTCCTTAACTGATTATTTGTTGACCCTTCCTATTTCCACAATCATCATTTGAAGATCATCAAGGATGTCTTCAATAACATCTAAATTGATGGAAATGTTATTAGAGAACTCCATTTCGCCTACATGAATAGATGCATTACATATTAGTATGGTATGAAATGAGAATATGAAAACACATATGTAACATCCTCAGCCAAATCATATACATTTTTAATTATGTTATATTTGAATATATGCGTTGGATAAATAATCATTTAGACATGTGAATTGTAGAAGCACGACAATGACACTTGCACCGTTGCATTTGGGACACTTGAACATATATGTAGTGTTTGTATAGTTGCATGACAAATTGTTTTATGTTGTGTGCTTATTATAACATCATAAATAATGGTGTTATAGAGCTTATTTCAAAGTATAAGGAGCATCTAGGAATTAGGAGATGGATCAAGGTGCTTAAGGAGTGAAGAAGAGGGACTAAAAGAGGAAAGTGAACTTCCAACCAATAGGAATGCAACACCATGATTTTGTCTTGTTGCAATAGGCTTACAAGTGGAATTTTTGACCCTTTAGGATCAAAATTAATGGGTTAGACGTGAGTTGTAGCAGAAGAGAGAGAGAGAGCTAAGGAAGAAAGAAAGAAAGGAAGAAAAAGAAGAAGAAGAAGAAAAAGGAGAGGAAGAAGTGTGGGCTACCTAGGAAAGAGTCCTAAGGTTTTCTAATTCTTGGACAATAGGTAAGTTAATTTATCTTCTTCTTAAATAAAATTAATCTCTCATGACATGTTAATCATGTATTGTTAGTGAGAATTATGGAGTAATTGAGGTAGAGCTCTTGGATGGAAGTTGAAATTCAAGAGAACAAGAGCTGTTTATGTTGGATTTTACTGTTAGAGTGGGATTTTGTACCCACGATTTCATAACCCTAGGAGAGGAATTAAGGAAAGTTCAAAATATTAAAGTTGTAGCTTTATATCCCATATAAATGCGTATGAAACAATTTTGCTTGATTTAGTGTGTGTCAGGAGTTGTGGCTCCTTCATTAGGATTGGTTCACAACCAAACGAGATGACCTTAGTCTTTATGTTTTCTTATATTTTGATGGCCTTATGTTCTGATTTTGACAAAGTGTAAAGCATGAAATTTGTAGCTTTATATCCCTCTAATCTAAATACCTATAAATCATTTTTGATTGATTTGCTGTTGTTGAGATATTGTCCATTCATCATGACTGTTTGTCAATATGTTACAAACCTGCTCACCCTAAGAATTGGTCTTTTGTTTTGGTGACTTTATATACTAAATTAGGTAATGAGTAAAACATGAAAAATTTTCCTTTATATGTTTTGTAACTGATGGTAGATTATTATTGCTACTGGTTTTGTAAAATTTGAGATACAACTAAGAATGTAAGACCTACTCAAACTGAGGTGACATTGCAATAGGGCAAAATTCAAAAATTGACCACATTTTCTGTGTGTTTGATATTGGCTTGAAATTTGACTATGTTGTATTATTATATGTCTAGTTTGTTTGAAAAAAAGAATCAAGTAATTTTGAGGAGTATATCTAGAGTTATTACTATGAGAGTATAGCAAGCTCAGACTGCCATATAAGGAAAATATGCATAAACACTAGGTCCACTTGCATGAATCATGCTATAGTTGCATAACAAGATGAAAATCTTACTTTATCATTATGGATTGATTTGGTGTATTGAAATAGGTCATCGAGGCATTGACGATAATAATGGGAATAAGCCGGGACAGTCCACGACTTAATAAGCTTAAAGGAGGAGGTAAGTAAATAGCTAATGGTACTATACGTGTGATTGGTTAAATGCCATGAACATATATCAATGGAATGAAATGTTGTTTAATATGATGATATTGAGGATTATATTAACGAAAAGACTGTTATACTCTTGATTTATTTTTTTTCATGAAACGTTGACAAATTATGACTTGGGAATGAGAGTATGTGGTGATATAAGAAGCTAAATTTATGGGTGTTGTTATTAAGCATTATATTGCTGAAATTTTGATGGATTTATAGTTTATTTGTTGAAAGAATAATCCTTGATGTTGTTGGCAAGTAATACTATTCATAGCCTATGTGGTAATGAAATATAATAGCCTGTGTGACAAAAAACATTTGATAGCCTGTGTGGCAATGATATCTATAGCCTGTGTGGCAATAAAATATAATAGCCTGTATGACAATAACATTCAATAGCCTATGTGGCAATGATATCTATAGCCTATATGACAATAAAATATAACAGCCTATGTGGCAATAACATTCGATAGCCTGTGTGGCAATGATATCTATAGCCTATGTGGTAATAAAATACAACAGCCTGTGTGGCAATAACATTTGATAGCCTGTGTGGCAATAAAATAAAATAGCCTGTGTGGCAATAACATTTGATAGCCTATGTGGCAATGATATCTATAGTCTGTGTGGCAACAATATTTATAGCCTATGTGACAAATAAAAATGGAAGCCTTTGTGGCAGTGATATTGATAGCCTATGTAGCATTTAAGAGTAAAAACTCTTTATTTCATGCATGGATATGATGATGAGTTATTACTATTTAAATGTTTGTTATGTTATTTGAGATTGAAGTATCGTTACACATTTACTTACTGAGTATGCAAGCTCACTCTTTTGCATTAAATTTTGTTTCAGGAAGAATAGACTAAAGATTGCATCCAGTTACATTTCGAAGTTGTTGTCTAGCAGTCTAATAAAGGTTAGGCCAGTATGCAGTCTATTAGTATTTAGTTTGTTTAGCCATGTATACCTTGTTGTAAATAGTTACTATATTATGAACAAGAGACATAGTGTAAGAAAAAAAATAATAACAAATAAATAATAATTGAAATCAGGTCTTTTAATGACAATGGATAGACTGAGAAAAATTTAATGATGATTTCAATGGGATATCACACATATCTCTGTTTTTTTTCTTTTTCTTTAGGAGAAGCTTAGGTTCAACATCATTAGCTTCCTTTGTATCCTCTTCCTCCTCTAACCAATCCCTTGCCTCTACCTTTTGCAGAGGATGCTTTGCTGCTAATCCCTAGCTCCAAATGAACCACCTAATGCACGTCTTACAGAAAGGATGAACATTTAAGTTCTCTAACACTATGTCAATGAGTATTTTTGAGTCTCTCTTATTTGTAGAAGCGGGCAATGTAGACATTTTATCGTTAAAGTTGCTGGGTAGATTGGGGAACACCATTGCATGTACGACTAGGAGAAATTTATTTAACCAATCCTTCATGGAAGACAGAAGGCATCTTGTTGTTCACCTTTAACATTAGCAAGAAGAAGGCCTCATTGGATCACTTAGTGAGAATGCACAATTGTTGGATATGAGAAGTATTTAGGGCTGACCCTTTTACCTAACATATTTCTATAAGACTACATAAAAATGTAGATAATGTTGGGATGTAATTAGGTTAAGGGCACACCATGAAAGGTAAGATAATCAATGATGAGGGGGTGAAGGGGAAACCACAACCCTACTTCTAACTATTTTTGATAAAAACCATCACTCTGGAGCTTAATGCATTGGGGATCTTGCTCAAAAGGGGACATTATTGGACTATATTGGTCAAATCCAGGTCGAAGCTCTATTTTGATCTTGACAATACAGATTGAAAGGCTCTAACATTGTTTCTAAGTGTTGTCTATGCATAAATTAAGATAGGAATACATTGAAAGTAGAATGGAAGTGATTGAAAGCAATTTGCCCAAAGTGTCAAAACTGTTTCCTAAGTCGCGATCGAGACTTGAAGGTTGCGATCACTATTTCAAGAATATTTTGGGAATAAAAATAATCTAATATGTAATGCTTGTCACAACCTAGATCACAAATGCTATCTTTAAATGATTAAAGATGGATTTCAAATTATCAAAGATGAATTTTAAATAACCAACCAAGCTGAGTCGTGTGTCAAAGAGTCGTTTGAGTTCAAAATTTGTGGCAACAACATTTTGATAGCAATTGTTATTAGCCCAAAGCTTGGAACACCAAACTCCATTTTGATTCATGGTAGAAGTAATGGATAGCTTTCAAACATCACAACAATAACTTTTGATAACTAATAAAGGGTACCAATAACTACTTTTTGAAGAACTAATGCCAGGACGCTAAGTGTCACTAGTCGTTAGGCACATTTGAAGATCTCAACTGCAATTGAGCAAAATCCAGAGCGAAATGCAATTCATGACCATGAATTTCAGTGTGACATCCTAAATACTAATAATTTTTAAAGCATGTGTAACGACCATATTCATGTTTGCTCTGATACCAATAACTGTGATAACCGTGTTTATTTAAAAAACTCATACTATTCATGTCCACAATCTGTAATGCTACAATCAGTACCTTTCAGAGTACTCAACATTCAGGATTTATGCGTCGGCCCCGCGATGTCATACACATCGAGATTTGCACGTCTGCCCTGCGTATGCTTGAGCCCTCTCTAATACCAAAATTGCACCATCTAAATTCATTTGTCAACCAATAATTGTGACATCCATTGTTCTCATTTGTAAATTAGCTTTGATACCACAAATTGTAACGTCACAACGTGGCTACAGCTGGTACCTATCAGAGCACTCAACATTCGGGATTTGCTTGTCGGCCCCGCGATGTCATACACACCAAGATTTACACGTCTGCCCCGCGTGTGCTTGAATCCTCTGATACCACCAACTGTAACTATCATCTTCAGTTGCAAATCATGGCATTTCATGTTCGAAAATGCATACACATTAAGGTTTTTTCATCATACATATATATCCCATATGTATTTAATGTACACATGTGTTAACTAATGTTAATACCATTGACAATAACTAGTTCCTATCAATTGTATGTACATGAAGTAAGGAGAGAGAGTTGGAATTCAACCGACGACCTGTGTTCCATGTGTCTTTATGTACCAAAATGTCCAAACTCTATGCTTCAGAATCTGAAAAATAGTTGCGATTTGGTGAGTCGCGACTCAGTGAATAAAAATAATAATCAGATTCTCATGGCATAATCTATAATCAAATATCATCAAAATACATTGCAAGTATAACATTGACTATACAAGTGCAAATACAATAGCTTTGTGCTTGTCATGACAGAGCAAAGCAAACATTGCTCCTTGGATATTAATGTGATTCATGTAACATATGATTTGGGACTTATTGGTCCATCTTCCTGTAATTTGCAAGTGTTTGACAAGTCAGTCACAATGCCCCTTTTAGTTCCATATGCAAGTGCTTATTCACAAATGATATGCCAAGTAATTGTTAAGAACATTTAATTCTCACTTGGTCTATATTCCCATGTAACATGTAACAATTCAATCATATATATACATGTAATAGAACATAATCATATTATTCCCATGTAACATGTAACAATTCAATCATTCTCACTTGACTTGTATTTTCATGTAACATGTAACAATTCAATCATATATACATGTAATAGAGTACAACCATATCATACAATTATCACATACACCCGTTGAATCCAATTATGATTTTTACTCACCCACATTGAATCCAATTATTGTTTCTACTCACCTTTTGATGTTACCGACCTTTACAGTAGGTTTGGTTCTCTCTCTATGGCTTCCTCAAAGTTTTGAGACCTAGAATTTGATACATACATGGTTACAAGTATGTCAAAATGATTATGAATGTTTGGTGCATGATCTATGCAAGTGGACCTATGTTTATGCATATATTCCTAATAGGGCAGCCTGAGCTTGCTACACTCTCACAACAATAACTCTAGATATACTCATCCAAATGACTTGATTCTTTTTTTAAACAAACTAGAAACATAAGCACACAACATATTCAAATTTTAGGTCAATATTAGACACACATAAAATGTGGTGAATTTTTAAGTTTTGCCCTATTACAATGTCATCTCAGTCTGAGTAGGTCTTACTCTCTTAGGTGTATCTTAAATTATACAAATCCAATTGCAATAATAATATACCATCAATTACAAAACATATAAATGAACATTTTTCATGTTTTACTCATTATCCAGTTCAGTCTATAACGTCACCAAAACAAAAGACCAATCTCGGGGCAAGTAGGTTGATAACATGTTGACAACTAGTCATGATAAAGGGATAGTATCTCAGTAACCAAGCTGGATTTGGCAACAATATTTCACAAGTATGTAGATCAGACATAAATATACAACTTTCAAGTTTGGACCATCATCAAATTATGAGTCTATGGTCACAAATTCTTAGAAAACCAAATTATAAGAAAGGTGATGTGTCATCCGAGTACAGTGTCAGTCCCAATCAATGAGCCATATCTCTTCCCACACAACAATTTAATAAAAATGCTTAATAGGTATTTAGAGAGAATATAACCCTACAAGTTTGATGTTTTGCACTCTGTCAAAATCAGAATATAAAGTCATCAAAATATAACAAAACAGAAGGCATAGATCATCTTGGTTTGGATTTGACCTAGTCCTGATGAAGGGGTCATATCTCTTCACACACACAAAATCAAGTAAAATTGTTTCATATGCATTTATATGAGACATAAGGCTACAATTTCATGTTTTGAACTTTCCTTAATTCCTCTTATAGGGTTATGAAATTGTGGGTGCAAAATTTTGCTCTAACAGTAAAATCAACAGAATCAACTATTGTTCTCTTGGATTACAACTTCCATCCAAGAGCTCTACCTCAATTACACCATAATTCTCACTAACCATGCATGATTAACATGTCATGAGAGGTTAATTTTAGTTAAGAAGAAGATTAATTTACTTACCTACTATCCCAGAATTGGAAAACCTTAGGCAGCTCACTCTTCTCCCTCTCTTCTTCTTCTTCTTCTTCTTCTTCTTCTTCTTCTTCTTCTTCTTCTTCTTCTTCTTCTTCTTCTTCTTTCCTTTGCTCTCTCTTTGTTTCTGGTATAACCCACGATTTCCCCTTAATTCTGGCCCTAATTAGTAGATATAAACTTATTATAATAATATAAAATCATGGTGTTTCATTTCCATTGGTTGGAAGGTCACTTTTCCTCTTTTAGTCCCTCTTCTTCACTCCTTAAGCACTTCCATCCATCTCCTAATTCCTAGATGCTC
>CATIWR010268112.1:0-19338 GCA_949677035.1 Omphalea diandra | reverse complement strand
TTGAACAAATATGTAATGTTTGTATAGTTGCATGGCAAATTGTTGGATGTTGTATGCATGTTATAGCATCATAAATAATGGTGCTATAGAGATTATTTTAAGGTATAAGGAGCATCTAGGGATTGGGAGATGGATAGAGGTGCTTAAGGAGTGAAGAAGAGGGATTAAAAGAGGAAAGTGAACTTCCAACGAATAGGAATGCAACACCATGATTTTATCTTGTTACAATAGATTTACATGTGGAATTTATTTAGGATATGGAGCTTACATGTGAGGTACAACAGAGATGGAGAGAGCTATGGAAGAAAGAAAGGAAAAAAGATGACAAAGAAGAAGAAGAAGAAGGAGAGGGAGAAGAGTGAGCTGCCTAGGAAGGAAGCCTAAGGTTTTCTGGTTTTGGGAAAATAGGTAAGTTAATTTATCTTCTTCTCAAATGAAACCAACCCCTCATGACATGTTAATCATGGATGGTTAGTGAGAATTATGAAGTATTTGAGGTAGAACTCTTGGATGGAAGTTGTAATGCAAGAGAACAAGAGCTGATTGTTTAATTTTTATTGTTGGAGCAGAATATTGTACCCATAATTTCATAACACTAAAAACAGAATTAGGGAAAGTTCAAAATTAGAAAGTTGTAGCTTTATGCCCCAATTAAATTCATATGAAACAGTTTTGCTTGATTTGGCGTGTGTATGGAGTTATGGCTCCTTCATTAGGGCTAGTTCACATCAAACTGAAATCACCTCAGTCTTTCAGTTTTAATTTATTTTGTTGACCTTATGTACAGATTTAGACAAAGTTTAAAACATGAAATTTGTAGGGTTATATCCTCTCTAAATAAACATAAAGTAGTTTTGGTTGGTGTGTTGTGTGGAAAGAGATATGGCTCATTGACTGACTAACCCTGTACTTGGATGAAACCTCATCAATCTTTTAATTATGTTTTCCAAGGATTTAATGGCCATAGATTTAGAATTTGGTAATGTGTAAAACTTGGAAGTTATATATCTATGTATTATCTACATGCCTGTAAAATCTGTTTGCCAAATTTAATATGATTGTTGAGATATTTCTCCTTCATTATAACTGATTGTGAACATATTGAAAACATGCTCACTTTGAGATTGGTCATTTGTTTTGGTGACTTTATACACTGAATTAGACAATGAGTAAAACATGAAAAATGTTATTTTATATGTTATATAACTTTTGGTAAATCATTTTTGGGATTGGATTTGTAGGATTTGAGATATATCTAATAATGTAGGACCTACTCAGGCTAAGATGACATTAAAACAGGGGAAATTCATAAAATTGACCATAAAATATGTAGTGTATATTTTGGACTGAATTTTGGATATGGTGTACCCATATATGTCTAGTTTAATTAAAAAAGGAATTAGTCATTTGGATTTGTGAGTTAAAAGTAATTATGGAAGCAACCTATAAAGTTCATGATATTTTACTAGAGCATATTTGTATAACAAGATGAAAATCTTATTTTATCATCATGGATTAATTTGGTGTATTGAAATAGGTCCTTAAGGTAGTAAAGATAATAGTGGGAATAAGTCAGGATCATCCATGACCTAATAAGCTTGAAGGAGGAGGTAAGTAAATAGCTAATGGTACTGTACGTGTGATTGGTTAAATGCTATGAACATATACTCAATGGAATTAAATATTGTTTAATGTGATAATATTGAGGAACACATTGATGAAAAGATTGTTATACTCTTAATTTATTTATTTTCATGAGATGTTGATAAATTATGACTTTGGAATGGGAGTATGTGGTGATATGAGCTTTCAAAGTTGTGGGTGTTGTTATTAGTCATTATATTGTTGAAATTTTGTTGGATTTATAGTTGATTTGTTGAAAGACTAATACTTGATGTTATTGGCAAGTAACACTATTCGATAGCCTGTATGACATTGGTATCTATAGCCTATGTGGCAATAATATATAACAGGCAATAACATTCGACAACCTATGTGGCAATGATATCTATAGCATGTATGGCAATAATCTATAATAGCCTGTGTGGCAATAACATTCAATAGCCTGTGTGACAATAACGTTTGATAGCCTGTGTGGCAATAACATTTGATAGTCTGTGTGACAATGATATCTATAGCCTATGTGGCAACCAAATATGAAAGGCTTTATGGCAGTGACATCTATAACCTATGTGTCAACAATATATGACAACCTGTGTGACAATAACATTTGATAGCCTATATTGGATTTAAGAGTAAAAACTCTTTATTTTACACATGGATATGATGAAGTGTTATTTATATTTAAATGTTGTTCTATTATTTGAGATTGAAGGATCATTATGCATTTACTTACTGAGTATGTAAGCTCACTTTTTTTTTTGCATTAAATTTTCTTTCTGGAAGAGTAGACTAAGATTGCATCCAATTTACATTTCGAAGTTGATGTCTAGTAGTCTTATAAAGGTTGGGCCAATATGTAGTCAATTAGTATTTAAGTTTGGTTAGCCATGTATACTTGTTATAAATAGTTGCTATGTTGTGAAACAAGATATACAGTATAAAAAATAATAATATAATTAAAATAATGTATTTTAATGATGTTATGTCACTTTAGTATTCCATGTTTTATGAATTAGTTAATGCACCTACTTAAAGAATGATTAGTAAATGGGACGTCATATTAAATATATTCCATCATAGAGATAATTGAACATAAGGCAGAGAAGATGGATGGAATTATTGATTGCACTATTGATTATCATCCAGGTAAGGCTAATGTTGTAGCTGATGCTTTAAGCCAAAAAGCCTTAGATGTTTTTACCGGTATGGTTGGTTATAATTTGACATCCTTGGTTCATCTTCGTGCTTTAAATGTAAAATTTGAGATTGAGAAGGTGACATAGTTAATAACTACTCTTTAGTTAAAGCCAGTGATAAATGACAACATTAGAGAAGTTCAAATGAAGGATCAATATTTGCAGAAAATGCTACAAAAGATACAGGAAGGTAAGAAGACTAATTTTTTGATTAGAGATGATGGGACGATAACGATGGGTAGTTGAGTCTGTGTACCAGATATTAATGGTTTAAGATTAGAGATTATGCAAGAGGCACATAATGCACCATATGTTATGCACCCTGGAAGTACAAAAATGTATAGAAACCTATGGTCACATTTTTTGTGGTCAATAATGAACAAAGATATAGTTGAGTTTGTATCTAGATGTTTAACCTACCAACATATCAAGGCAGGACATCAAGCGCCAACAAGTAAGTTGCATCCTTTATCTATTCCCATATGGAAATGGGAGAAAATTTCAATGGATTTTGTTATTGGTTTACCTCAGACATAAAAAAGGTATAATGTTATTTGGGTTATTGTAGGTAGACTCACAAAATTTGCACATTTCTCGTCTATACGATAAACAGATTCACTTCATAGACTGGCTAAAATATATGTTGCTGAGATTGTGAAATTACATAGCATTCCTATTTTTATTGTGTCAGATAGAGATCCTCGATTCATTTCTCATTTTTGGAACAACTTACAAACAACCTTGGGTACTCATTTGAATTTTAGCACTACTTTTCACCCACAAATTGATGGTCAATCAGAGAGGAGTATTCAGACATTAGAGGCTATGATGCGAGCTTGTGTGTTAGAATTCAAAGGCAATTGTGATGATCATTTGCCATTAATGGAATTCGCATATAATAATAGCTATCACTCCAATATTGGTATGGCACCATATGAAGCTTTATATGGTAGGAAATATAGAAGTCCAATTTGTTGAGATGTTGAAGGGATGAGATAGTTAGAGGGTCCCGATATGGTAAATCCAAGTAGTCATAGGATATTTGCAAGTTGCTCAAGATAGGCAAAAATGGTATGTTGATAAGCATCAACGAGAAATGGAATATCTCGTTGGAGATAAAGTATTTTTAAAGGTTTCACAATGGAATGACATTATTAGGTTTGGTAAACAAGGAAAGAATTCTAAAGTTATAGTAAATAAAATTTCGAGGATGAAATTTCTATAAGAGGGGGAGAATTGTAACATCCTCAATCCAAATTATATGCATTTTAATTAGATTATATTTAAATAGATGTATTGGATAAATTATTATTTAGACATATGAATTGGATAAGCATGATGATGACACATGCACCATTGCATTTGGGACACTTGAACAAACATGTAATGTTTGTATAGTTGCATGACAAATTATCTTATGTTGTGTGCATGTTATAACATCATATATAATGGTGTTATAAAGCTTATTTTAAAGTATAAGGAACATCTAGGGATGGGGAGATGGATGGAGATGCTTAAGGAGTGAAGAAGAGGGACTAGAAGAGGGAAGTGAATTTCTAACCAATAGGAAAGCAACACTATGATTTTATCTTGTTAGAATAGGTTTACAAATGGAAATTTTGACCCTTTAGGATCTGAATATAGAGCTTAGATCTGAGGTACAACAGAAGAAAAAAAGATCTAAGAAAGAAAGAAAGGAAAGAAGATGAAGAAGAAGAAGAAGAAGAAGAAGGAGAGGGAGAAGAGTGAGCTACCTAAGAAGGAAGCCTAAGGTTTTCTGGTTCTAGGAAAATAGGTAAGTTAATTTATCTTGTTATCAAATGAAATTACCCCCTCATGTCATGTTAATCGTGCATGGTTAGTGAGAACTTTGAAGTATTTGAGGTAAAACTCTTGGATGAAAGTTGAAATTCAAGAGAACAAGAGCTGATTTTGTTGATTTTTATTGTTAAAGCAGAATTTTGTACCAACGATTTCATAACCCTAGAAGTGGAAATAGGGAATGTTTAAAATATGAAATTTGTATCTTTATGCCCCAACTAAATGTATATGAAACAGTTTTGCTTGATTTGGCATGTATGAAGAGTTATGGCTCCTTCATTAGGGCTGGTTCACAACCAACCAAAATCACCTCAGTCTTTCTATTTTCACATATTTTGATGACTTATATACTGATTTAGACAAAGTTCAAAACATGAAATTTGTAGGTTTAGGTTTGTATCCCTTATAAGTACCTATAAAGCATTTTTGATTGATGTATTGTATGGAAAGAGATATGGCTCATTGACTGACTGCTCCTGTACCCAGATGAAACCTCATTAATCTTTTAATTTTGTTTTCTAAGAATTAGATGACCATAGATTTGGAATTTGGTGATGTTAAAACTTAAAAGTTATATATTTATGTATTATCCACTTGACTGTAAAATATTTTTGCCAAATTTAACATGGTTGTTGAGATATTTCCACTTCATTATAACTGATTGTCAACATGTTAAAAACTTGCTTACCCTAAGATTGGTCATTTGTTTTGGTGACCTTATAGACTGAATTAGACAATGAGTAAAACATGAAAAATGTTCCTTTATGTGTTCTATAACTTTTGGTAAATCATTTTTAGGATTGGATCTATAAGATTTGAGATATATCTAATAATGTAAGACATACTCAGGCTGAGATGACATTAAAACAGGGCAAATTCATAAAATTGACCATAAATTATGTAGTGTATATTTTGGACTGAATTTTGGATATAGTGTACCCATATATGTCTAGTTTAATTGAAAAAAAAGAATCAGTCATTTGGATTTATGAGTTAAAAGTAATTATAGAAACAACCTATCAAGTTCATGATATTTTACTATAACATATTTGTATAATAAGATGAAAATCTTATTTTATCATTATGGATTGATTTGGTGTATTGAAATAGGTCCTCGAGGCATTGAAGATAATAGTGGGAATAAGCTGGCACCATCCATGACTTAATAAGCTTGAAGGAGGAGGTAAGTAAATCGCTAATGGTGCTATATGTGTGATTGGTTAAATGCCATGAACATATACTCAATGGAATGAAATGTTGTTTAATGTGATGATATTAAGCAATACATTGATGAAAAGATTGTTATACTTTTGATTTACTTATTTTAATGAGACGTTGATTTGAGAATGGGAGTATGTGGTGATATGAGCTGCCAAAGTTATGGGTGTTGTTATTAGGCATTATATTGCTGAAATTTTATTGGATTTATAGTTGATTTGTTGAAAGAGTAATACTTGATGTTGTTGGCAAGTAACACTATTCGACAACTTGTGTGGTAATGATATCTATAGCCTGTATGGCAATAACATTCGATAGCCTATGTGGCAATGACATCCATAGCCTGTGTGGCAATAATATATAACAGCCTATGTGGCAGTAACATTTGAGAGCCTGTGTGGCAATGATAGTTATGGCCTATGTGGCAATAATATATAACAGCCTATGTGGCAATGATATCTATAGCTTGTGTGACAATAATCTATAATAGCCTGTGTGGCCATAACATTCGATAGCCTGTGTGGTAATGATATCTATAGCCTATGTGGCAACCAAATATGAAAGCCTTTGTGGTAGTGACATCTATAACCTATGCGGCAATAATATATGACAACCTGTGTGACAATAACATTTGATAGCGTGTGTAGCATTTAAGAATAAAAACACTTTATTTCATGCATGTCTATGATGATGAGTTATTTTATATTTAAATGTTGTTATGTTATTTGAGATTGAAGTATCATTATGCATTTACTTACTGAGTATACAAGCTCACTTTTTTGCATTAAACTTTCTTTCAGGAAGAGTAGAGTAAGATTACATCCAGTTTACATTTTGAAGTTGTTGTCTAGCAGTCTAATAAAGGTTGGGCCAATATGCAGTCAATTAGTATTTAAGTTTGTTTAGCCATGTATACTTTAGTGTAAATAGTTACTATGTTATGAAACAAGATATATAGTGTAAAAAAATAATATAATTGAAATAAGGTCTTTTAATGACGATGGGTAGAATGAGAGGATTTTCATGATGTTGTGTCACTTTAGTATTCCATGTTTTATGAATAAGTTAATGCACCTAGTTTAGAGATAATTAGTAAATGGGATGTCATAGTCAAAAACTGTATAATGAGGTCTAAGTGAGCAGTATCCCTTTCCCTTTTCCTTTTCTTTTCCCTTCCTAGTTCTTTACTTTTTAGGAATTGGAGGAGTTGATAGTGACTTTTCTATCGTTACCCTTTTTTCCTTTAATGCACTAAGACCCCTTACAGACTTGTAATCCATCATCTATTAGGCTAAAAAAAGTATTGGGTTTAAGGATTTTCTTTGCGCTTTGTTTATCTCTTTTAGTTTCTCTAGCTTGGGAGCCATTTGGTTTAGATAGGGTTAGATTGATGCTTGAGAGTTAAGAATGACAAAGATTTAAAAAGGAAAGAGTAAAATTTGAGAATAGTTAATAAATCAAAAATCACCCGACATTTGATATTTTAAATTTTAAAAATATATTACCATAGGAATCTTTATGAAAGAGCATTGGTTTAACCTTAATAATCATGGAATATAGCCACTTTAACATTCATTTTGACTTAATAGGCCAATGATCATGAAACTTTTGCACTGGAAGAAAATTTATTAACGACAGTGGAGAATATGTGACAATCATGAAAAGTTACCAGATTATCCAGACATTTCAAAAACTTATTCAATGAGCAATTATAGTTGCATAAGTGATCATGGACTAGCTTCCAACTTCAAAAGCACTTTAAATTAGATTTTTGAACCTTTTCAAAACAATTGATGGCTTAATCAACAAAATTTAATGGACTTAAATTTCTATGAACTTACTTGAGATGGCTAATTGATATAATGACCTTAAACTTATCTTTAAAGGTATATAATCTCAAAGACTAAGCTTTACGATGAAAACAAATGCATCATGAATGAAATAAGTATAAGATAAGGCATTAGCTACATAAATATATTAAGGTTTAAAGTGTACCATTTATAGCTTTCGCAGGGTATTTCCATCAATCATGCCAAGTTTTCTCATGATGAATTGCATTCTTTCATCATTCAATAGCTTTATAAAAATATTTACCAATAATGGTTAATGTCCATAAATTCAAGCACAACATCTCCATCATTTACATGTTCTCTAATAAAATGATGTCAGATGTCCATATGGTTACTTCTAAAATGTTGAGATTCTTAGTTAAATTGATAGCATTGGTTTAATCATATATGATTGGCATATGATCTACATAAATTTTATGATCTTAAAGTTTATTGAACCTTTAAGGTTCCAATTCTTATTTTGATAATTATAAAGAAAGGTTTAAAGTGACTAATAGATAAGTAAGTACTATTGAGTTAAATCTTATAGGTCTTTCACTTCAAATTTAAGAGATCAATTTGAAATAAAGCTATCCACATTTTAAAATTTGTTTAAATGTTCAAATAGTGCAAAGTAATGAAATTGACTCAAGAACTATTACCAAAATAATGAACATGGAAGATCATCTAACTACTATTATAAAAACCTTATAAATAATGCTATAGAGACTGTGTGAAAAGGATCAAGTCAAAATGTGTAGCAACCATTTCATTTACTGATCATGGCAATCATATCCAAAAATTCATATGCATAAAGGTTAACTCATCATTCATACATAATCCAATATGTATTTAATGTGTATATATGTTAACCCACTTAGTGTTGGTAACCATAAACTGATGCCTATCTTGGTATATGTACATGACAAAAGGAAGGAGTTAGAATTCAACTGACGACCTGTGTGCTAAGTGTCTATATGCAAAACTTTATGCTCCAAAATACCCAAACCTTATGCTTCAACATTTGAAAAACATAATTATGATTTGGTGAGTTGTAACTCAATGAATAAAAATAATAATCAAATTCTAATGGCATAACCAACAATCAAATATCATCATGATACATTAGAAGTATAAGAATTGTCTATGCAAGTACAAATGCAATAGATTGATTTTGTCATGACATTGCAAGGCTAACACTGCTCTCGAGAATTCATGTCATTCAAGTTACATTTGATTTTGTTAGCCAACATATAATAAGTGAATCATTTAATCAATAACATGTGCTAATAGGGCATATTAGTCCCTTTTCCAAGTGATTTACAAGTGTTTGGCAAGTCGATCATAATAACCTTTTAGTTCCATATGTAAGTGTTCATTCATAATGGCACACTAAGTAATCATTAATATCATATAAGTCTCACTTGACTTGTATTCACATGTAAAATGTCATAATTCAATCACATATACACGTAATAGAACACAACTTATTATAAAATCATCACACATACACATTAAAATCCAATTATGGCTTTTACTCACCTTTGATGCAACCAACATTTATGGTAGGTTTAAACATCTCTCTTAGGCTTCCTCAATGTTTTGAGATCCTAAAATTTGATATATACATGATTATAAATATGTCAAAATGAGTTTACATACTTGATATGCAACTATGCTCATGTTCCATGCATGTAGGTCAAGTACTTAATCTTATTTTTCTTGTATGACAGCCTAAACTTGCTATGCTATAACTATAATAACTCTTGCTATATTTATCCAAATGACTTACTTCTTTTTTTTTTTCATAAACGAGACACATAATGATACCACATATTTAAAGATTAGGTCAATATAAGGTCTATAAAAAATATGGTGAATTTATGAATTCTACCCTATTTCAATGTAATCTCAGTCTTATAAGGTGTTACAATATTAGCCATATCTCTTATTGTATAAATCCAATTGCAAAACTGATTTTTAATCAATTATAAAACACATAAGAGAAGATTTTTCATGTTTTACACATTGCCTAATTCAGTATATAAAGTCACCAAAACAAATAATCAATCTCGAGCAAGTTTCAATACATTGAGAATTAGTCATAATAAAGGAGCAATATCTCATCAACCATGATATATTTGGAAAAATTATTTTACAAACATGTAGAATAGACATAAATATAAAACTTTCAAGTTTGGAAAACCACTAAATTCCCATTTTATGGCCATCAAATTCTTGAAAAATAGAATTAATAGACAAATAAAGTTTCATTGAGTTCAGGGTCAGTCATAATCAATGAGCCATATCTCTTTCCACACAACCATGGTGGTAGGAAAAAAGGGACAAGTAGTGGAAGATTCCTTAATGTTGAAAGGTACAATGAGTGGGGAACTTTAGTTATGGTGGTGGGAAAAATCTTTTAGATAAGGTTGTGAAGTATGTAAAATTGACATTACTCAATAATTATTACAAGTAATTAATGACTATTGTAAGATTCCTTAATGAGCATCGGAGTATCTTAATGACTATTGTTAATAAATCAAAAATAGTAGCCAACACCATTGAAGCAAGATGTTAAACTTGTTAATCACTCAATAAGTGTCTCTTTTGTTATCATTGATCAGGTAATAATAGCTATTGTAATTAGTCTAATAGTTTTCAACTATGTGATTATTAATTAGTTTTCTCTTGACTGCTATATATTTGGAGCTCTAAAGTAGATTTTAAAAATACAAACAAACTAAGATAGAGATAGACATTTTAAGACCAAGTGCTATATGAATATTCTTTAAAAGCTTATATGAGTGATCCTTTAGAAAGAAAGGAAGAAGTTGTTGTAGAAACTACCTTTGTAAACTCAACTCAAATTCTACCTTAAACTCTATTTGAAAGAGTTAATTTTCTCTTTTTTGAAAAAATTCTTGAGTGTTAAAAAGTGATTCCTTTATCATTACTTGTAATATTCATATGACGATAATTTTTTGGGTTAGGAAACCAAATAACTATATATTTGCTTATGAAGGGTTTAACATAGTACCCATAAGTTTATCTTAGGCAGACTTTGATAGTGATTGAAAACTATTTGCAAAAGGCTCTTAATTGTGCCTAGCAAATTCACTAGTGTTAAGCCTTGAGTGGTGCTAAGAAATTCACTTATTTGTAAAAGGCTTGAATAACACCTATAAACTATTTAGTAGTGAAACTTTTTGATGGTATCTAAAGGAGAAAAAGTAGGCCAAGTTTGGGTTAAACCTTTATAAACCTTGTGTGAGCTTTAGATTTTTAGATTGCTAGGATACAAACTTAATGATGAAACCATGCTAAGTTCATTATAAAAAAGGTGAAGAAATAATGCCTAAAATGAGACAAAGCTTCAACAAACCTTGATCCAAACATATCCTACATACACCCAAACCTAAAGTAATCAATTGTAGAGTTTTTATAAGTTGTCTATATAGCCAAGTACATGGCTATACAACTAACTTGTATGGCTATACATATAACCTATAAAATGCCAAACAACATAAAGCTTTTAGAATAGTGACCTAGTTTCCCCTTTTAGCTATACAATTAAGTGGTTGGCTGTATATATAACTACATGGATGTATAGATAACTTTAAGTCCTACTTCCAAAATATTCTATGATTTTATCACTTTAATGTGTAAGGGAAAAAGATAGGGTGCAATCTGTGTTATACAACGTAGATGCACCTTTTCTCCTCTCTATAAATACCCCATCTCTTCAAATGTGAGAAAAAAGCCTAATTTTCTTAACAAAAATGCTACTACATTGAACACTTAAGACCCTAAAAAACACCCTAATACAAAGAAAGCTCAAACCTTCTCCCAAACAACACAATTAAGATTAAGGTTGTATCAAGTTAAGTCCTTCTTTGACATTGAAATCTTTACTTTTTGGAGAAGAATACACCATTAAATGTAGCTTTGATGGGAATAACCTAACCCTTAGGCCATGCTAAAGACTTCTTGCCTACCTTCTCCCTTTCTCCCCCTTCTTCTTCATTCTTTTCATTTTTTTTCCTAATAACACGCCAAGTGATCGATGTAGATGTCTAGTTGTCTATTCAGATAATTGAGGGGTCTTATAGAAATGTTAGTTGCCTATACAAACCTCACTTCCTACTTTTAAGCACTATTCATAGAAAGTGTATTTTCCCTTTTTCATTTAAAATTTTAGCACTTTTCTTACTTTTAATATTGGAAATGAGTAGAATGGGGTAGGTTGCAACAACAAAAAACCCCTATTCCCATTTTTGAGCATTAAAAACATATTTTAAATGCCTATTTTATGTGATAGCTTTTTATTTCCTTTAAGCCATCTTGGTGTGCTTCCATGTGTTTATATGAAGGGAAAATGATGGGACGAGGTTGTAGCAACCTAAGACACCTTGATCCTTTTTATTTATTATTTGTTAATGTTTGAGTTTTTTTTTTCAACATCCACAAACTAGCACTAATCATTTGCTTCATTATACATCATTTTTGCCATGTTCATTACTTGGATGGCTTCTATTTTAGGGCAATAACTTATATGTACATTTCAGACACCATTTTCCACCCTTATTTTAGATGTTTTAGGTGTTGGTTACATGACCCATATCATTCATAAGGTATTGGGCAAGGTTTCCTTACTTTTGCTTTAATGCTTTAAGGATAAAAATCCTCCTTAGTAATACTTGGCACTAACTTGGGTATAGGTTTTGGAGCTTAAGATTTATTCATTATCACTTGATCTTGTACATGCATGATGCCCACCATATGCTAACATGTCCTTCATTTCCTTGGTGAACATGTATATGTATTTAATTTAATATGCTTGAATGGATGGCATACTAAATGAATTTTTAAGGTTGCCATAATAATGGCTAAATAATTTGTAACATCCTCAACTTAATTTATATACAATTTAATTGTTTTATATTTGCATATATGCATCATGTGACAATAACATTTACATAATTGCATTTGAGGCATTTGAAAATGGATATGATGTTTGCATAATTCCATAACAAATTATCATATGTGGTATGCATATTATTATAACTTAAATAGGTTATCTTAGAACTTATTAAATGTATAAAGAGCATATAGAAAGTAGTAAAGGGATATAAATGATGAAGGAATGAAGAAAAGGGAACAAAAGAGAAAATTTAAACTTCTAACCAATAGGAGTAAACCACTAATATTTTGTCTTATTAGAAAAAGAATGCAAAATGGAATTCTCTTCCATTAAAAGTATACAAGAGAGGGAAAAAAAGGGTTACAACAAAGAAAAAAGGGAAAGTAAGGAAAGAAATAAAGAAGAGAAAGAAGAAGAAGAAGAAGAAATAAAAGGAGAAGGAGAAAGAGAAGGAGAAAAAAGAGGAAAAAGATTGGAAGGAATCTTGAGATTTTCTAGCATTAGAAAAGGTATGTGATTTCATATTTTTTTTCCTACTAAATTTCTCCTCCAGAGCATGTTAATCATGAATAATTATTGGCAATTATAAAGTAATTATAGCTAGGATTCATATGTGAGAAGTTGTTAGAAATGAATATGAGTTGTATTCATTTTTTTATTCTATTTGAAGGGTAGACCTAAAAGAGGAATTAAATAAAGTGAAAAATATAAAAGTTATAGGTTTATTCCTCATCTAAATTCATGTAAAATAGTTTTGCTGAATATATTGTGTATGAGGAGATATTACTCCTTGATTAGGACTGATTGTAAACCTATTCAAACCTGATGAGTTTGAGATTGTCCATTTATTTTGATGAACTTATAAGCTAAATTAGAGAACGTGTAGAACATGAAAATTTTTATTTTATTTTAAGTAATTGCCTCTAAAGTAGTTTTTCAGTTGGACATTTATCGTTTTGAGATATGACTAAGTTTATAGGTCTGCGTAACATGTATTTATAGTAGGAATAGGGAAAAATTATGAAATTCACCATAAATTGTGTAATTCATATTTTATAATAAATTTTAATATGTTATATCCATAAATGTCTAGTTTAAATAAAAAAAGAATCCGGTCATTTGAACGTGTATGGCAAAAGTAATTATGGAAAAAGTCTTCAAAGGTCATGATATTTTTTCTAAAACACACATGCATAAAGAGATACAAATTGTACTTTACCATCATGGATTACAGAGTATACTAAAATAGGTCCTCAAGGTGCTAAATATATTATTGGGATTAAGTTAAGATGATCTATGGCTTAATATCTTGAAGAAATATGTAAGTAAATAGCTAATGATACAATGCATGTGATTAGCTAAATGTTATGAACTTATATTTTATGGATTAAAATGTTATTTGATAAGATGATGTTGATGGTTATTTTGATGAAAGGATTGTTAAATTTTTGGAATTACTTATTTTGATAAGATGTGGATAAAATGTGGTTTAAGAATGAAAGTATGTTAATGATAAGATTCACAAAGTTTGATTAGTGTTATTGCTAGTGGTTATATTGTTCGAATTTTGTGGAGTTTGTAAATTATTTGTTGAAAGATTATTACTTGATATTGCTTCAGTTAGCAATGAGAAAAGAACAGCCTATGTGGAACTCAAAAGAACTACATAGCCTTTGTGGCAACTAAAAAGAACTATATAGCTTTTATGGCAACTAAAAAGAACTATATAGCCTGTGTGGCAATTAAGAAGAACTATATATCTTATATGGTAACTAAAAAGAACTATATATCCTTTATGACTATTAAAAAGAACTATATAGACTATGGGATAACCAAAAAGAAGTATATAGCCTATGTGGTGCTTGAATTAAATATCATTAACCTATGTGGCAATAATGTCTTATAGCTTGTATGGAAACAATATATGATAACAAGTGTGGCAATAAATTTGATAGCATGTGTCGTAGTAAAAATGAGAAATTCTTTATTAAGTTCATGGATGGGATGATGATTTATTTATATTTAAACACTTGTTATGCTATTTGTGATTTAAATATCATTAATTGTTGACTTATTGAGTATGCAAGCTCATTAATTTGCATTTAATCTTCTTTTAGAAAGTGTAGACTAAATATTACATCCAATCCGCATTTTAAAGTTATTGTCTAATAGTCTGAGAGTGGTTGGGCTAATACATAGTCTTTTAGTGTTTTTGTTATTAGCCATGTACTTTTTACTATAAATAGTAAATATGTTGTAATAAAAGATATGTAAAGTGTTCAAAACAAATGAAGAAAGGTCCTTTAGTGGTAATGGGATGGCATGAGAGAATTTTAATGATACTATGTCACTTAGGTATTTTATACTCTATGAATGAGTTAATACAAACACTATGGAAATGATTGTTAAATATGGATTAATAATTCAAGCTACTTAATAATATGAGCAAAGTTAAATAAACAAAATCTATGAATTGGGTTGTCACATAATTGATGTGGACAAACTTATAAATGTGAACCATAGACTTTCAAAGGTTAGATCCCTTAGTTTGAGTGACTTAAGGGTGCCTAACCTATTCCCCAAGTTGTATTCAATTTCCAAACTTGATCTCTAATAAGGTGAATAATGATTGGGCCTTCTAATGGGGTGAATAATCATTTTGAGGTCAATAAATGGTATAGGAGTCCCAAGTAAGATCCTAATCATTCAAGCACAACCACGAAATAAAGGCGTTCACAGTGGCAATTCTGCTAGAGACTAATCAAATTGACTTTACACGATAAAATCTCTAGTTCATATTTATAACTTTTTCCCATATTGATTAGTTGTCCATTGCATTCAATAAAAATGCACATATCGTTGGCATTAAGTTGGCCCTATATCTAACTAGTGGCACCTTGAGATTTAAGCTCCATCTAGGCCTAAGAGATTGTGCAAAGGACTTATCACTTGCAAATTAAGTACCTTTAGGCATATTAAATGGGGTTATAAAAAAACATCCCCAAGTTTGTTAGAGCCATCTACCGTGAATACCCTATAAACTTATAAGCTCATATAGGAACTCTAGTACCTTGTAAAAGGATACTCGTTTTAATTTCATTACATTTTCCAATGGAGGGTGGAAACGCCTAAAGAGCTTAAAGGAAGAACTTTGTACTTTCTCCCATTGATGTAAATATTTATGTATATCCTATTCCTCACTATAAACCCCTTTGATGTTTGTATTTAACCCATTCCCTCATCGTTGTAAATTTATATGTAACATCTCAATTTTCATTAGGTAAAAAGAATCCCCTTATGTAAATATTCTTATACATCCCAATCCTTACTTTTTATGAAATTTGTGTTGTGCTTTTTAAGATTCTCACCATACCTAGTTTAAGAGACTAAGTTTATTCACTATCCCCTATTGATAGATGAATGGAACATTCCTAAAAAAGAGCCACTGAGCCTTGTGTGTGGGAGGAATAATGTTAAAAGGATATATGCCTATATTTGAATATCATACATGCACATATTTTTGTCTACTTATGCATTATTTTAATTACCCTTATTGTACAACCATCATAACTCCACCTAGATATTCTTAGAAGAGGAGAGGGAATAGATTGCCTAGAAAGAGTAAGACAATAAGTTTAAAGTATCTCATTTAGAACTAATAAAAAAACTAAGGATAGAGTTTAACCATATGATGCAAGCCATGTCTTAGAAGAGGTTTAAAAGCATCTGAATGAGATCATGGTAAAAAAGAATGAGGCATCTTTTAATAGAATCAATAAGGGAAAAATACCTAATACATGCCCTATCATGAGTAGTCATATATAATGACTTGTTTAGAATGGATGATTATTATAAGCATAAAAATTCCAATTAAGGGGCTGTAATATTAACACTAGAGAGAGACATAGGATATGGTAGGAATAATGTCAAGATATATGGCTTTTTTAAAGCATCTTAGGAGTATTTTAAAAACTAAACATAAAAGAGTTAGAATAAGGGGTAGTAATTGAAGAACTTTTGGCTTAAAAGCAAGAAAAGCTCCCTACTAACTTTTGCATGCTTGAAATCCCTAAGTTCATAGGAACATAGGATCCTAAGAACCTTATTTGGTCATTATATCTTACCATGAAAGCATCAAGGGTCCTACTTTTAGACACATTTGAGTTGTCATTAGAGGGATATTTCAAGACTTGATGCTTTAGAAAGACAAAGAAAGGAGATTAAGATTTATTAAGGGCATTTTAGGAACACTATACCTATGACTCAGGACTAGAATTCACTTTTTGTGACTTGGAGGCTTTAAAATAGAATAATGGGAAAGGATTTAGAGATTACCTTAGGAGATGGAAGAAGATTGCCATAAAAGTTAGGATAAGGCCTACAAAACAAAAATAGGTTAAAATGATCATCAGGGAAGCTTTATTAAGAATTGTTATGCACATTCGCGGTATGTTAGTGAAAACCTTTAAAGACTTAAGGAGTGTTAGAACCTAAGTGAAAGAGTTAAAGACAAATTCCACGAGACAACATTTAAAGGAAGGAATTATCAATTATAAAGGTAGTCTAATATGTATAAGGTCGTTGATGTGAATGTTTTGTGCCATTAAGATAATTTATAGATTTGGTATGACAATTTCCAAGACTTTTAATCGACTATAAAAGAAGAGACTTTTTATGACCATTATTGTGAAGTTTGCCACTAAACACATTACTTAGAGGTTATAATGCCAATGCTTATTGTGTTTTCCATCAAGCTGTTGGTTAACACATAGATGATTGTTATAGAATTTGTCATGAGATCTAAGACCTAATCAACTTTGAGACTATTATTTTGTTAACACTAGGATAGTCAAACATCTGAGGGAATCATCTCCCTAACGACCAAAATATGCTACCTCCCATTTAAGAAGCCTTTATGCTTGACTCTAGGATTGGCAAAGAGTTTATGATAAAAACTTTAAAGAGATCACAATAATAGGCAATAAATTAATGGTCTTTATTATTAATCTATAGAAAAGTGTTAATAAGGAAGAAGAAAAGACTAGTATGAAGATAAAATGCTTGAGAAGATAGTGATAAAGAGAAAATCGAGCATCAGGTGTGTAACATCCTCATCTTCATTCATTAGCAACTTTTACATGAACATATGCATTAGATAAATGATCATTTAGATATGTGAATTGGATAAACATGATGATGACACTTGCACCATTGCATTTGAGACACTTGAACATATATGTAATGTTTGCATAGTTGCATGAAAAATTATCTTATGTTGTGTGCACGATATAACATCATACATAATGGTGTTTTAGACCTTATTTAAAAGTATAAGGAGCATATGAGGATTATGAGATGGATGAAGGTGATGAAAGAGTGAAGAAGAGGGACTAAAAGAGGAATATTAAACGTCCAAACAATGGTAATGAGGCAACAGGAATTTGTCTTATTAGGGTAGGTATACAGATTAAAATTTTTATCTTTTAGGATCAGATTAGAGAGCCAAAATTATGAGGGATTACAAAAAATAGAAAGAAAGGAAGAAATGGAGGAAGAATAAGAAGAAGAAGAAGAAGAAATAGATGGAGAAAAGTGAGCTAGCTTAGAGAAAACCCTAAGCTTTTCTAGTTTTGGCGTAAGAGGTAAGTGATTTTATCTTCTTCCAACATGAAATTCCTCCCTCATAACATGTTAAACATGCATGATTAGGAAGATTTATGGAGTAATTTAAGGTAGAGCTTATATATGGATGTTGAAGCTTAAAAGAAATAAGAGCTGATACTGTTGATTTTGTTGTTAAAACATATTTTATGCCCATGAGTTCTTAGCACTAAAAGAGGAATTAGGGAAAGTGTAAAATATGAAAGTTGTAGCTTTATACCCCATCTAAATTCATGTAAAACATTTTACTTATTTTGGTATGTGTGAGGAGATATGGCTCTTTAATTAGGGCTAGTTCATAACCAATTGAAATCTCCTTAGTCTGCCTGTTTTCATATATTTTGATGACCTTATGTGCTGATTTAGGCAAAGTGAAAAACTTGAAATTTGTAGGTTACATCTCTTCTAAATACCTGTAAAGAATTTTGCTTAATTTGTTGTGTGGAAAGAGGTATGACTCATTGATTATGACTGACCTTGAACCTGATGAAATCTCATTAGTCTTTTAATTTTGTTTTTCAAGAATTAGATGGCCATAGATTTGATGATGTGCCAAAATTAAAAGTTGTATATTTATGTCTGACCTACATTCATGTAAAATATTTTTTTTCTAAATTTATCATGGTTGATGAGATATTGCTCCTTTATTGTGATTGATTCTTAATGTGTTGAAACCCTGCTCACCTTGAGATTGGTCATTTGTTTTGGTGACTTTATAATAGAAATTGACAATGAATAGAACATGAAAAATATTTCCCTTATGTGTTTTTTAACTTATGGTAAATCATTTTTGCAATTGGATTTGTAAGATTTGGGATATACCCAAGATTATAAAACCTACTCAAACTGAGATGACATTGAAACAAGGAAAATTTATAAAATTGATGATAAATTATATAATGCATATTTTGGATATGGTGTACCCATATATGTAACATCCCTAGTCACATTCATTAGCATTATCACATGAGCATATGCATTAGATAAATAATCATTTAGAAGTACCATTGCATTTGGGGACATTGGAACATATATGTAGTGTTTGTATAGTTGTATGGCAAATTGT
>CATIWR010268103.1:0-10524 GCA_949677035.1 Omphalea diandra | reverse complement strand
GAAGGTGAAGTAGAACATGTAAGTAGAATCTCTTCATCAGAAAGATGTTGTTGTGTCAAAGCAATATGTAATTGGTATAGTGTCCTGCATCAGTAGCCAAATATCAATATTATTTACCATAAATAAAGATATGGTTATTACTTTAAACAGAGGCAAGAGGATAGAATTTGTGGAACATATACAAAACAGTGACCAATATATGTAGAGGTAAGTACAATTCACATCAAGGTAACTACTCCTGACAAATTTTCAGAGCCATATATTTATTCAAAGGAAAGCAGTAGCATTACCAACAACATGGAGCAATGACAAATCGATCAGATTGAGTATCATACGTCTCCAGCAACTTGCCATTACAACTGCGGTCTTCACAGGATGCGGTCACTCGAATTCTTCTGACAATTTCATCAGGGCACCTTGTAGTTCTATCAAAACTAGCTGGAATAAGAGATCCATTGGATGTTTCAACCTAACAAAGTGAGGGAAAAAAAATTAGTCTACACAGTTGAAATATTTGTGAAAGTTCTAATAACGCAATGGAATCCTACTCAATAAGCTTGTCCTCAAATTACGAGCACCAAAAATTCAAATTATTGGCATTTTGCAGGGCATTATAAGCGTCTTACCGGTCCAGTAAGGGCAATCTGAACCAATGGAAATAAGGCTAACTTAAAACTCCAGAGATCCAACTTAAAAATAAAATAATATTTGTACTATAAAATGGTTGAACACTTGTTCATGAATTTAGATCACTAAAAGACTGATAAATAATTATTTAGCCAGATTAGTAAAAAGGATGGATGATACATCAAAGAAACAAATGATTCCCCAAGCCCTCCAACTAAAAACCGCAACAGAATCAATTTTTTTCTCCATGAATAATATACTTTTCAAACACAGAAAACAGGATTCTTTATGTTTAATCAAATGTCAATGACTATTATCACTACTTATTTGGTTTAACACACAATAAACAATAAAAAAGAATAACACATGAAGCTAACCAGGAAACCATTGAAGATAGGGTACGCATTCCCTTGAGAATCCCTCATGGTGTTATGGCCAAGAACAAAGAGAGTTTGAATGTGAAACTTTTCTGGTCTCTTCCTTAAAGTTTCAATTATTTTGGTGCACAGTGGAAAAGAATAACCATCCCATTTTCCATGGTTTTCAGACCAAGTGCTACCATTAGCATGCTGCAATGGAAGTAAAGGTTAGTTCACTCTGAAGATGTAACTATGCTCCTGGAATATCAAAAACCAAAATAGGGGTTATTGCACCAGACTTTCAATGAAATGTCTTCAAAACTACCAATTAAATGCACCTGCATAAAACAATCAACAGAATTGATCAATGCATGGAAAAATACTTGAATTCAAACATGAGATATTATCAACAATGCAATAGAACTTCTTAGGAGAAATGAGCATAGAAAAATACATCCAAGTCAACATCAGAATTTTGATCAACAACATGAGACAACATCTGGTTAAGGCCAATATCGACAATTTTCGGAGAATCCATATGGGCAACAGATATCCTGCATGTAGAACAGCAAAATCAGAAATTCACAGAAAAAGATATTACAACATACTTTGAAATTTCTAACTAATCCATATCTTTAACGAATTGTCTTACATTCCATTTTTCTGGTTCCGAATAACAAGGCCCACACAAGTTGTTGCTTCATCAGTGCCAACAAACTATACATGCAAGGCAAAAAATCAATAACCAGAAACAGAAATTAAAATATTAATATATACAGATGTTCAGCATCTAAATATCAAAACAATAATAAAGTTAATCGCAAGAGACTACAGTGACAATTACACTATATGTCACTAATTCACACAAATTCAAGGTATAACTTCACATCCTATCAAGCACCGAGGACTTCAATTTATGAAAATGAAAGTGATGCAAAGCTCAAGCATTTAAAGGAATATTTAACAAGATATTTTGGCTTTAGTTTTATAATTAGGGGAACAAATTGTGGCAATTAAACCTCTTTTCGAATGGCAGGATCCAAAACTTAGATAAGAATCCAAAAATCAAAGATGGCTAATAACTAAAGCCTCATCCTTGCACAAAAGAAGACCAGGCTGTATGAGACCTGCTCTCAAACATACAAAGCTACCACGGATGATCTTTCCCAAAGGCAACTGCGTATGCTTCCCCAACAACCAGAAGTTTCTAACAGCCCCCCATCCTTCCCAAGGACACCAAATTAGATCTGCTCTGCCACTTTGATTGATAAAACAAAGAGATGTGCTAATCAAATATACGAACGAATTACTTCCATATATTTGAGTGTGTGTAGTACCATATGAACAGTAGGATCCAATATTTTACAATTCCTGTATCAAATATATTGATCCAACTAAAGAAAATGGAGTGATACCATAGGAGACAGAAAATGAACTAAAGCTGCAATAGTAATACTAGCACATAAAGGAGTAAAAATAGCAAAAGCAGATCTAGACACATTATCCACCACCTAGCAAAAATCTCAGAGGTCAGGACTCTCTCGTGCGTGCGCGCGCTCATGTGTGTGTGAGGAAATGAATAATACATGACAGAGGATGTACATCGACATGTGCGGGATTGACAGTTGCATATTCTCTTTGAAAGATGTAAACAAATCTACTCTGTGTTGATCTGTATGAAACCAACTCCTCGGAGACTGAGACCTTCCGCTCCTGCATTGCCTTCAATGCATGTGAGGCAGAGACCAGCACAGGCTGCTCCATCAATGCTGCCAAGGTATCACTTCCCTAATCACAAACATAAGTTCCAAGATTGTTTGGCACTGGATATGTAATAAGGCAAAAAATTCAGAAAGGAAAAGCGGAAAAATCAGATAGATCCTAGGTTCATAGAATTGATAAAATATAAAACTTCAAGGCATCTTCCAGTTATTGATTGAAATTGTTGCATTATTTAAAAATCTACATACAAGCAGCAAGCATACATACATCAAACAAAAACAATATCTAGTGAGTACACCAATAATAAAAGGCATCTAATTTCTACTTTCCTACTATTTGTTCCCAGTCCACAAGGGTGCCTTATTATTTTTTTTTTTTTTCAAAAAAAAGACACAAAAAAATAACGCATGATAAGGATTTTGTACTAGATGAAGCATAAGGGTATTTGAAACAACGTTTAAAAATAAAGTTAAAAACCTAAGAAACCAACAAGGTGAAGTGAGTGAGCACCTGACACTGAGAGCAATCGATAGAAATGGGAACCCTATCAACGAAAATCATCTCAATAGAAGCCAAAGAAATGATGTTTATTAGTCAAATCTTCTTCAGGATGATTGTGGTTAATGATAGATGCTTCTTCGTTTCGACTTGTTTAGTAGTTGTCTCTCCTCGACACTAAAGTTCACTTAATAATACAGATTACTGTACACGCACGCACCACACGTGTGTTTCTATTTCCTCAAAGTATATAAAGAAGTGCAAAAAGTCTCAACTTTCAATTTTCAGACCGAAGTTGTTAAGTTTACAATTAATTTATTCCAATATAATCGATCATCAGGGCGCTGATATGTATATATTATATATTTTTTAATATTGTGAAAAATTATTAACAAATTACCTAAGAATTTTACCTTCTATCTTACACCCAAACTCAAATCAACCAAACACAAATACACAAACCAAATAAATAAATTAAGACTTCAACACATTCATATAGAGATAAACTAGAATCCACAGTTGCAAAATCATCAAACCACAAATCTTGAAAATCATGTCTAAATCATTCTCAAAACAATCAAATTCAGAACAACGCACCCCAAAACAAAACCAACTATTGTTGCAATGCATTCATATAAACTAGAATCCACAAGCTGCAAACTCATCAAACTACCAAACTTAAAAAATAATGTTCAAATCTTTCTCATTATGTAGATCTGAAGCATCATCCATCCACATAATTATAAGTCAAGCATTAACCTCTCTCATGCATCCTATCAACATCAAATAACAAACTAAAATATAATAGTGTCAGTAGATCCGCTATCACAAAAATGTTATTTCCATTTTTAAATATATCGTTTTTATACAAAATAGAGAATCATTGTCGTGGCATTTGATGACAAGGGCATATTCTTTAAAGAGTAAAAAGTGGGATGTCCCGGAGAGAGAAATGATTGAATTTAAGAAGTTTTATTTACTTGAGAGAATGGAGGGAAAAGATTTTTAATTCATATAGTGTTATTTGATTGATAATAAGCTTTATGATATCATAAATAACAAAATTATTTAATTCTATATTACTAATTAGTTGGAAGAGATTAATTGTAAATTTAATTGTATTTCACTAACTTGATTCCCTTTTTCTTTTTCGTGACTGGAATAGAATTCACGATATAGGGGGACCAAGTTCCTTAAAAATCCACCAAATTCCGCGCCACCGCAAACCCAAATGGCAAGCATTTCGTCATCCTCGACCACTTCTGTCGCCGTCGCCGTCACTACCACCACCGCCACGTCCACTTCTACTACCACTAAATCCCCACGAAGACCCCAAACTTCTCCATTCTCACTCTACCCTATGTACACTACCCAAAGCATTCCAATTAGACCACTACCACCACCCCCACCCCCAACACAATCATCCTCAAATCTATCGCCACATCAACAGGGAATCCTCTACCCAGTTGCTTCCTCTGGCAGTGGGTTCATCCCCAGGCTTGTTCGTCCTCCAGATCACTCAGTTACGGTGGCTAATACCCCTGTCGCGTACCACCCCCGTGCTGCTGTTGGAGTCCCCTTTAGACCTGCTGCAATTGGGGCTCATCCTCATCTGGATTCCGGATTGCCGCAGAATCAGAATTCTCACTCTTCTTATCAACATTCCTTTCACATGATTAAGCAGCATCCTACTCACTTGCCACATCAGCATTATGGTGGTGGTGGTGGTGGTGGCGCTTTTTTTGCTCCAATTAAGGAAATTCCGGTTCCTGCTCAACAACTCAAGGTTTGTTTTCTTTACTACAGTTTTAATCGTTTTAGAGTTTTTAAATAGTTAGTTTTTGTTTATTTCACAAATTGATAGAATAGCGCTTATTATAAAAGAAAAAACAAACTTTTTTTTAACAGCTGTTTGCTTGAACTATGCTTAGTAGTTTGATAGGCAACAGCATTAATTGGCTGCTGACTTCGATGGATTTTTGTTCTCAGTTTTTTGGTTTTATTTGATAGATTTTTGGAATGTGAATTGGTGATTATTGGTTTATTGTAGTTCTGGATCATTTGATAAGGGGTGGCTTTGATATTTGTCAAGTTTAATGGTTGTGTGAATTGATTATTTGAAGCAAGCTTGTTTGTTGCTTGAAGTGAAATAGTTTTCATATTTTTCACTAAAACCTAAAAATGCTGTTAGTTAGAATATTTAAAATTGATGTCTTCCACATGGTGCTGCTTTACGTGTTAGGTCGCTTTGAATCTCCACCTTGTGTTGAACAAGATGTCAATAGGAGGGGAAGATTTTAAGCATCCATGAGCACTTCGTTATTTATCTTTTACTATTCTTTTACCAGTATCATTTCATTAGAACCTATGTTTTTTGCTCCAAATACTAGTTTATGAATAGGTTTTGCTTACGTGTAATAGCCTCATTTTTTTCATCTTAGGTGTGTTTGAGTCGCTTTTTGTGGTGATGGTTTACTAATTTAAGGGCTGAATGATTTTAGGAATTCAAACTTTCTGTGCATACATGTGTCTTTTTCTGTCATAATTGCATTTCAGTGATTGGATTATACTGATTGCACATCTTGGTTCATGTGCTGGAAACTCAGCAATTTATATTGTTGCATTTGATGTTTTGCTGGCAAGCTCATGATATCTGACCTTAGTGCAGCTTCTACTGGTATTCTCCTTATTGCTTCTATTGCATTTTCTAAATTTTTGCTTATTCTTTTGTTTAGGCTGCTTCAGCTACATCAGCAGTTTCTGATTCTAATGGATATAAAAATTTGAGGTAACGTCATCCATAGTTATGTCATCCTATAATGTTTGTTATTTTTGAATCCCCTGTTCCCTCTCTTAGTACTTAGAGAGAACAATAATGTCCTTTCTTTTTATTTTTTTGTGTGTGTTAATATAGGGACAGGGGCAGAGATGATACTCTTGTCACAGTTAGGGATCGAAAAGTAAGAACTCTTCCTCTTCTCCTTATTCTTTTTATTTCTTAGTTTTATTTTTATTTTTATTTTTTTGGAACAGCTAGACAAATTTATCATGAATTACACTAATATAATAAGTATTGATATACTTGTTGAATCCTTATTTAATACTTGGTTTAAGAAGTCACTCTGTGTCTAATGATACTTATTGATTTATTCCTGAGCATTGTCCATATGTTTTTCTGTGATGGAAGCCATGTACAGATCACAATGACATGCAATATGAGTTCCATTAGGTCTAGAAATGTTACTTGGGCTTAGCAATGCCTGATCAAAAGAGATAACCTAGGATTGTTGTGGTTTGTAAGTATGTATATTATACTTGTCTTGATTAATGGTCCACATATTCCCATAACATATGAGGTTAGCCATAGCAAGATGAGCGGCAAATTCAAACAAAGAGATTCTTGGTGGAAAAAATATATCTGTCTCCTGCTATTGCTAAATATGTGCTTCATAGCATGCCAAACTATAAGTGGTTTGTGGAAGCATTTTAACGGTGCTGTGCACTTAATTTTCTCATAATTTGCACAGTAGTATGGGTATGGAAATATTAACATTTCTTAAGCATCTTAGGATTTTATGTAGCCAGGTGGGGGGCTGGCCAAAGAGGGACATAAGCAGGTGGGAAAGATAGTGTTCATGGCTCCTTTGCATTGTTTTTCTTCCTCTTCTTTCTTTCATTGTTTTCCCTTCTTTTTCTGTCTTGATGGCATTGGATTTATTCAGGAGTAAGCTTTCAGATGATTGAACAACTAGTTGCTAGCGTTCAGAAATTTCACATTGCTCAATTTCTTAAAAAGGAATTTTGTACTGGAATTTACTATGTGATAATTTTGGTTGGAAATGTATGGTGTAATTTTGGTTGGAAATATATGGTGTATGACATACTTTGATTGGAAACATGTGGCATATAACATGAGTCTTAATGCCTTTTTTCTTTTGTTGTTATTATCTAGGGTGTGTTGTGTCTCATTCTTGCTGCTTTTCATTTCTGATGTTGAAGTTCTATCTTCATGTAACTGTGGTTATGCATGTGTTTGCGAGAGAGGAATAGAGGACATGGTTTTAAATGTTGTTGATTCATAACCGTTATGGTCATATCATAACGGATTTTGGGGGGAGGGAATACATTATTTATAGTGATTCATATAGAAAACTAAACCATATATTTATGATACCAGGGACGAAAGTGAATGTAGAGATTGCACTCTCCATTCTTTTATATAAAAAATAAAATTATGATAGGCAATTATTGATCAATCTCTAAAATATTCATGGCAATAATGACATTTCAGACTGATTCAGTCTAAATCTGATTCACTTTTTCCTTTACTGTAATAGTTAATTCTACTATCTAAAACCCTAATAGAGGATGTAGGCATGCACCATCTGTTGTTAATCTCTCTTTTTTTTTTTTTTTGGTTGCATAGGAAAAAAGTTGATATCTGCGTGAATTTTATTTTTGTGATAGTTATCTTTTAACTCTTATTTTGCACTATTACTATGTAATAATGTCCTATTTTTTACCAAGAACTAAAAGGAGTTGTTTTTGCTATAAAATTATTTTAGATACCCTGTAACTTGTTCTATGAATATGTTGTAAGTAGGATGGAGTTATGACCTTTTGTTATGATTTCAGTTTCATTGTAGTTACCAGTATTTTTATGTTTGTAGGTAAGAATATCAGATGATGCTTCTCCTTATGTACTATGTCGATCATGGTTGAGAAATGGATTGCTAGAGGAAAATCAGGTTTAAGTCATGTTTGGTTGGAATTACATTTTGCATGTGTTTTTATGTCCACTTATTTTGGCAATATATTTATAAAAATTTTATGCACTTATCAATTATTGCAATAGACAAAATGCTGCAATAATGGTGGCATATTTTTGGTGTATGTTAAGAATGTCTAGGGGTGTAATCGGTATTCGCAGTATACTGATACCGCCGTTTTTACCGATACCGTCTAATACCGAAACCGCGAAGGCTGAAAACCGACACCGATTCCGCGAAGGCTGAAAACTGTCAAAACTGATACCGCTAAAATTATGCGGTAATACCGCGAATATCGATGCCGAAACCGAAAAGAAAAGCAAAGAAAATCACTTAACAGAATTAAGAAAATATTAAATAAAATTTCAAAAATTCACTTTATAATCATGATTAAAATCTCAAAAATTCACTTCAAAAATTAAACTACTGTATCATGATTCAATTTACTTGGTTAGATCCAGAAGCCTCCATCGTTGATGGCAACGAACGGTGACTGAAGACGAAGAGATGAAATGAACGACGTCGGCGACTGAAGAAGAAGAGAGCGGCGCCGGCGACCGAAGAAGAAGAAGCAGAACGGCGGCTGAAGAAGAAGAAGTAGAACTGCGGCCGAAGAAGGAGAAGCAGAACCGTGGCCGAAGGAGAAGAAGCAGAACGGCGACCGAAGAGGCAACGAACAGCGTCGGCGACGAAAAAAAAAAGAGACATCCGAAGACAGATCGAGGACAGCAAGGAGAAAGGAGAAGAAAGGAAGAGAGGTCAGTTGAAACCTATATATCAATCAAAACGGTGCCGTTTTGTTAGCGGTATACCAACGGTATACTGATTAACCCAAACCAAAAACCGAAACTGAAAAATCTCAAACCTAAATACCGAAAATTTTCAGTTTGTAATGGTTTCGGTTTTGGTTTGGTTTGACGGTTCAGTTTTGGCGGTATACCGTTTCAAAACCGCAAAACTTACACCCCTAAGAATGTCCATCTTGAAAGTGTTTTGAGTACTTAGCTCCCTTCTTCCGACCACTCAGTTGAAGCTTACAAGTCCTTTATGCAATTTCACTAGGATAAGGTTTGTGCACGTGTGTGTGTGCACACCTGCTTGCGTGTGTGTGTGGGTGTGAGGGTGTATGTGTGCGCATGTGCATGCGTGTGTGTGTGTCTATGTGTGGGGGTGTGTGTGTGTGTATATTTCAGTGATCACTTGAAAGTTGGTTCTGTTAGTAGTCATCATAAAACTCAGGGTTATATTTTGCTGAAATTGTGCTAGATTTAAAATTAACTTTCTGGGCCAGTACTATTATTGCCTGCTTTTTAGCAAAGCTAACCATTTAGGTCGGAAATTATGCTGGCATTTCATTGTTTCTTTCAACACTAAAGGCTACAGTAATACCGATTCTGTTGAAGTATGTGAAACACGTGAAACACATGAAACATCTGCTATGTATTGGAATTGCAACATCTGAGATCTTGCTCTCATTGCTTATTATCCCTTATTCTTTAAATTTGTATGTATTGGGGCAGCCACACTGTGGGGATGTAGTAAAGTCTCTACCAAGGCCTTTGCCTATGCCTGTTGTTGGCACTCATTCACCAACGAAGGAAGGTGAAGAAAAAGTAGAAGAAGATGAGGAGGTTGGTGCTAATTATTTTTCTGAATCATGATTCTACTCTCATATATATAGGTCTGTGTTTACAAAATTTCTTGCGCACTTCTATGTTTTATTTAACTTCTGTTAGTATTAACACACTATTCAGTTGGTCCTCTTGAGAGATTTGATGTGTATTATATTGATAGCCTACAATGGATGTGGCTTTTGTAGGATTTGCTGGCTGAGATTATTCTGATATCTGCATATTTTGCACTAAAGGTTTTAAAATTTTGATTTACATTTTTTAGATCATTCTCAATTTGTGTTTCTGCTCAGGATGAGGAATCTGTAGATCATTTATCAGCACAAGATCTCTTAAAGAGACATATTAAGCGTGCTAAAAAGGTTCGGGCACGGTAAGTTTCTTTCTTTCCTCATTGTTGTTGCATTTGCAACATATCTCAAAATCACCAACACCAAAGTGTTTGGTTTTTGGTTATCTCAAGTTTCATCATCATTTGATTAGCTGAATCTGGAATTCATAATTCAGAAAGGATTGAATTGCTTATTTACTTAAATGCTGCCCATGACTTGCTCATGGTTGAGTAGGAAGCAGGGTTTAGTATATGGGTGCTTATTCTTGTAATTAAGATGAAAGAATATTTATGTTTGTTTTGTAGGTTAAGGGAAAGACGGTTGCAGCGAATCACAAGATACAAAACCAGACTTGCTCTTCTCCTTCCTCCACAAGTAGAACAGTTGAGAAATGACACTGCTGCTGGAAATTAATCCACACTGATGACATGAGAAATCATGATATTTGCACACCCTTGCATAGAATCAATCATTAAGGCAAAAGTGAAACGATCAAGTAGAGTTCCGGAATACAGACGAGAAAATAGGGCAAAACTTGTTCAGTTGGTGTGTTTATGAAGTAACTATGATGAGCTAATTTTGTCCA
>CATIWR010268099.1:0-18581 GCA_949677035.1 Omphalea diandra | reverse complement strand
TTTAGCTAGCCAATGAAGCCTAGTTCCTAAAATATAATTGATCATGTTTACTTTGGGATGAGATTTGGTTTCTACAATTACAAGGGATTGTTTCATGAAATTAGTGAAAACTCTTAAGTGTGGGGTTGAGTGTTTTATTCTTTGGGGTGAGAATGAAAGAATGTTATTTAATTAATTGCTTAATTTTTGAATTGTTACCTTGTGTAATTTTATAACTAACTCTTCTTTCTTCCTCTCAAAAAAAAAAAGTCCAAATAAAAAAAAAAGAAAGAGAAAAAAAAGAAAAAAGTTCAAAGAAATAAAAGAGGAAGAAGAAGATGTATTTTTTTATTAAGGCAGTTCAATTCTATATCAAGAAAGGGCCTAGAATTTCTATTATTTTTAAGTTCCATGAGAATATGATTATGTTTTAGCATAAGATTTGTTCTTTATTAATAGATCATATGAGTTTCATTTAAAAGAATATTTAGTAAGCATGATCAATTATTTTGTAGTCCACTAGCCTAAAAACACCTACCCTTTACCAAGGCCCCATTACAACCAAAAGAAAGACCTTTTGATTTGTGCTTGTATTTGAATTAAAGTGGTAGAGATGTGATTTATTTTTAAGCTTATGGTAGACTTTTAAGCTATTTGTTGGACGATGAGAGTATACACTAACCTTTAAACACTTGGAATGAGGAGTACGTTGTGCGAAATTTGTTAAATGAATTTGTTTTTGGGATTTGTGAATGGATAATATTTTATACATTTGATTTGGGGATAGTTATGATTGAATAAGTATGCTAGAACACAAATTTTTGCAAAGTTTAAGAATTGGTGAATTTTTCACATAGATCAGGTAATTCGATTTGTTACGATGCCAATAAGGGGATGAAATGTGCTTATGAGTCAATTGTGTTAGTTTTTATGTGTTTTGTGCTTAGTGTTTTTCTTATTTTGTTTTAAATCTTTTATTCGTGTCTTTTTCCATTTGCTTAGTATTTTTTGCTTAGGGACAAGCAAAATGCTAAGTGTGGGAGAATTTGATATTCTTTATTTTTAATATATTTTTAGGGCTAGTTTTATTATTAATTAAGTATAATTTGAAAAGAATACTAGATAATATCTCACTTTTGACTTGTATTTTAATAATTTTAGGAAATCCTGGAAATTGGAGCTTACTGATGAATTATGAAAGTTTTCTTGATGGAATTGTACAGTTTCAGAAGTTTAATGACCAAAAAGAAATTTGACTATTTCGAGGGACCAATTTTAATATTTGCCAGATAGAGTTTAAGTCCAATTTCCATTCAAATTAGAAAGACCCGAGAAGACCATGCAATTGTAGAAACTTCACCAGCTCCTTTTTCACAAGAGAGGAAGTTGTTACAATTCCTAATTAGTGAAGGATATTATTTTTCATAATTTAAAGAGGAATAGGAGACTATAAATAGAGGAGGAAGTATTTGTAGAGAAAAAGATGATTATTAGAATAATATTTTTAGAGAGTTTTTATTTTTTTGGAGAAGAAGCTATCCACAAGAGAAGAATTATTGGTCAACCATCAAACTTGAAGAGAATTGAAGAATACACGGGTTTTATTATGAAAAATTTTCTATTTTATTTTCTCTTTATTTTGATGTTGGTTAGTAATTCAATTATGAACTAAATTAATTAGGCACTTGGGTATGATGAACCTTAAGATGAGTTTTGAAATGTGATTTTTTAGATAATACAATCTTTTAATTATTTATGGAATTCAATTGTGTTTGTTCCTTATTTCCTTGAATTGATATATCTGGAATATTGATTATTGTCTTAATTCTTTAAACTTAGATTGAGAAATCAAGTTATTGAATAGATCTAGTACAATTAAAAGGAGTTGCATGTACCCCTAGAGATAGGATAACATAAATCTTTCGAATTAAGGTCAAACCTAATAGTGAAATTCAAAGAACTTTAATGCAATTTTAGGGGTTTTAATTAGGAAGAGATTTCAATTAATCAACCTAGAATTAGATGTTAATGATCTTGAGAAAGACTTTAACATACTAAAGGAATTTCCACGGTTTCATAAACATTGAATTAGATTGTATTGCCGAGAAATCAATTTCTTAATAAGTCTTAGGGGGATTCAATACCTGAGTGTTATTTGTCATATTGATCATCTTTTTTTTTCCACTCTCTCATTCATATTTTTATTATTTTAGTTTGTCAAATTATTTTATTTTATTTAAATTAGTTAATTAATATCCTATACTCGATACTTACCTCATTAGGAGAATCCTCTTGAGCCATGAAACACATATTGGCAATCTTTTCATCTTCTTCGTCCTCACTTGAGCTATCATCTCAAGTGGCTTTAAAGCTCTTCCTCTTCTCTTTGTCCCCTTTCTTCTTCTTTTTTAACTTTGGACAATTATACTTAATGTGGCCTTGCTTGCCATACTCATAGCAAATGACTTCGATTGATCTCTCTTTGGAATTAGGAGTAGCTTTCTTGAAGTTCCTTCTTTCTTTTTTTCTTCTAATAAACTCTTTGGTCCTTCTAGAGACCATTGCTAGTTCCTCTTCCTCCTTGTCACTTTCTTCTTCACTTGAAGTAACTTCTACTTCTTTCTCTTTAGATGTAGACTTGAGTGTTAAGGTCTTCCTTTCTTACTTTTTAGATTTTTCTCCTATACCCCTCGTTTTCTTCATCTCCTCATCTTTCTTTAAGGCCAAATCATGAGTTAAGAGTTTGCCTATCAAGATATTTGTTGGCACCTTCCCTATTTTTAGGTTGGATTATTGGATACTGCACACTCTAGCACCAAATTTCTCAAGAGGCAAAGACTTTAGAATTTTGGAGTTTACCTCATGATTTGTGAGAATCCTACCAAACTTCTTCATGTTGGTGATGATATTTAGGAGTTTATTGGTCATATTGGTGATGCTTTCATCCTCCTTCATTATGAATAACTCCCACTCTGTCACATACATCTCTAGTTGGCTGGATTTCACCAAAGTGGTGTGTCTTTATGATAGTTCTCCAAAGCTTTCCAAATCCCATGGGCAGTTTGGCAATATTGTACCCTTTCAATTTCATCTATTGAGAGAGAGCTTAGAAGGATTGTCATGACTCTTTTATTCTTGCCACTGGATTTTCTATATGCTTCAACCCATTCTTCTCTAGGGATTTGTTCTTCACTCCCATCCATCATTTTGGTGGGTGGTTTCCATTCTTTAACAATAACATCCTATAGACCCACCACATTCGTATCTAGATAGATCTTCATCCTTTACTTTCAATGATTATAGTCAGCTCCATGAAAATAAGACTTGAGGTGTGAGTGGATTCCTTCTTGTGCCATTGATCTTTACTCACTCAATTAAGGTTTTTTTTTTAGTGAGACTTGGCTCTGATACCACTTATTGGCCTAGGGCACCAAGAAGAGGGGTTGAATTAGTGGTCAATTAAAAGTTAAAAAGAGGATTAATGTGTTTAAGAAGATGAGTAGGAGAAGAAAGAAATTGACACAAGTGTTTATAGTGGTTTGGGTGTTAACTGACCATACATCCACTCCTTAATTCTCTATAATTGGGTATTTCACTCAACTTAATGGATATTTTCAAGCTCACACCAAACTTTTACAATTTGTGTTTATGGTTCACATAACAACCTTGCACCTTGTGTTTTTTAGACTCATACAAAAACCTCTTATAAGTGTTTTCAAGGCTCACAATAAAATCTCTTACAAGTGTTTTCAAGGCTCACATTAAAATCTCTTATAATGGTGTTTATTGCTCACACCAAAAAATCACAAACACATAAATGAGAATTGAAAGAAATGAGTAGAAAATTGGCAAGAGATTAGTTACAAATTAATGAATTCTCTTGTATTTACATATGTTTGCTAGAGTATTTATAGCTCATATCCACCAAAGAGACGTTGGACTAAAACTATCAACAAATCTCAAAGATGTGTTTGACAGATTTAGCATTAAATGCTTGTCAGATGGAAGTCACGGTCGCTACTCTAATTTCGCGATAGCGAATTTTCAATTTCCATTGTGGAGCAAAAAATTTCAGCAAAAAATCCCTTTTATGTCTAACGGCTAGTCCACATGTCAGCTTTCCATTGGTTGTCAAGGAAAATATAGTCATTGTGTTCTAACCACTCTCAAAAGTCGCGGTCGCGAGATACCTAAGGCTTAGGTGTGACTGAGACCACAAATTCCTCTATTTAGTGAGGAAGCTTCAACTACTTGAGTCGCAGTTACTACTAAATTTTTGCCCTCGCAATTTTTGATTTTTCAATGGACACTTGGGACACCTGACATATTGTGGTTATGGCTTATCTTCCCTTCATTGTCACTATGAAAGTCACGGTTGCGACCCTAGCACGACATACACCATAAGTTCCTCTGTGACTAAAGCTTTGTGGACTTTGGATGGTTCGCGGCTATGAGATAGCCTGTGAATTCCTCTAGCCCAGCTTTATCTTTTCTTATGATCAATTTGCGATAACGATTTACCATACACACACCACGAATTTAGATGATCTTTACATTGTTGGAGATTTTGAATTCCAACCTACTTTTAATGAAAAACCTAACTTATAATCTGCAAAATAAAGTTAAATGAAAGTATTAGAATTGATCAATGTCTATTGTCAAGTTCAGAAGAGGTTCATGACTTAGGTTAAATTAACCTAGTCCAACAAATAGTAGCTACATAACCAACAAGTATGGAAAGCAAATGAACTAGTTGAAGGAGAACTAATTAAACCAATTACATAACAGCCACATGACTACTAAGAATGTGGGGCTAAAAGAGCCAATAAGCATTACAAAAAGGAGATACATAAGAATTAACCTAGCTAACATTGAAAAAAAGATTGAAGGCTCCTTTAAAACAATAGAGGAAGAAGATCATGAAAGGAAAACATCAAAAGAAACAAAGGAGAATGAGTTAGAAGGAGTGGTTTTATGGGAAAGCTTCATGAAAATTAAGTTAAGTGGTGATAAGATGAAGAAAAGAGTTAAAAGGGTTGTTACGACAATAACTGGTACTAAGCAGATAGTCAAGAATGATATTAAACAATAAATTGATAGTAGCCTAATCTCTCCTTAATCAAACTAAAAAAGAGACTACTCTAACAAAAGAAAAAAAAAAGAGACAAAGAGTAGCCAACATAGGAAAGGCCCTTAACATACTTATAGAATAATCCCTTACTAATTATGTTATACATGTCCTTGTCTTGAGCTTGTCTGAGGATGACCATATATTCATTTCCATGTTTTAAGCAATAAATGATGATTTGGCCTACTTGTGTGATGTCTTTCTTAATGATACTAAGCATGACATGCATTATTTCAAAAGCATATTTAACATTAATTCTATGAATTCCATTGCTTTTAGTCTTAGCACATAGGAAAATACTAAAATTTTGCTAATCTCTAGTGACATCACACCTAAAGAATGAAAGAAGTTTGAGCAGTTACTAATTGTCTATATAAGCAACTTAAAACATGATGGTACTCATTCTCAAAGAAAAAAAAATCCTATAAGTCGAAACAATTTGGATTTTTACTTTGATTTTTTTGCCATAATTATTTCGCTTTGCAAATTCAAGATTTTAACTTTGTGAGTTCCAACATGCAAGAAGTTCCCTTCTGAAAGTAGTGCTATTTGAAGGACAAAGGCAATACTATTTTTTTTAGTGTTTATTTTCTCATCCAAATAGTACATAGTGTTAGTACTGGGGTGATGTAAAATAGAATAGCTCTTTTATATTGTGCCAAAGTTGACATCAAGATTGCAGTTATAATTTTCAAGTCAAATTGTTTAAGTCCTTTTTATAACTCTGATTTTATCTTTAATTTAGATTTTCTTTTCCTAACAAATTCATTTAATTTTTTGTTTTAAATTTCATGCTACATGTTTTAAGTTTGCAATTGTAATTATTTGATTAATTTTTTTATAATTCAAATTTTGTTATTGACTTAAATTTCTTTTTTTAGAGAAGTTTATTTAATTTTTTAGTAAGGTAGATACATATAGCTGGATTATAAAATTTGAATTTAAAGGAAAATATATGACAAGATTAAACTTTGAGTAAGACAATAGAAAACTCTAGAAATTAGAGTAATAATAATAATAATAATAATAATAATAATAATAATAATAATAATAATAATAATAATAATAATATCCATTTGATTTGATGACCAAAAACACAAGGCTTTGGAAGCTTCTATTAGGCCAAGCATAACAGCCGCATGACCCATCAATTTTAGCCAAAAATTCAGTATATATCTCCACCTTTTTAGTCACCAGAATATTTTTTTTTTCTTGTTCAGCCTTAGTCATTCATCTCCTTAACCTAAAACATATTTGAAGAGAGTAGAATGGTACGAAAATTATTTTGTTGCTGCCACTTTATCTTTAATCATCTATTGATATTGTTGAAATTGATTTACAAAAGGGTTGATATAATTTGATTTCAAGAGGAATAGATTTAGGTTTCTAGCTATAGTTTCTTTATCACTTTTATCCATATGCTCTTAATCAAACCAAAGCTTAAGTAGTTTATAAATGGAATCAATTATATAGTAAGCAATTTGGGTTCTTCGATCCAATTACAAATTCTTTTAGATTGAAGAGATATTGTTATGATCTTGTAGGAATTGTATGTTTGGATAAGATTATTGATTTATTAACTAAAAATTGGAGTTCATTTTTATTTTCTTTGCTTCTCTTTTCCCTTTTCATTTATGATGTTACGTTGTTTTGTGATTTTATTTTGTTTTCAGTGACATCACTATACATTGGATACTTGTGAATTAAGAGGAAGTAAAAAAACTTGAGTTGCAATTTTTTTTTCTTTTTTTTTCTTACTATCTTGTGTAAAAAAAAACTTATTCTAATTTTTTCTAATGTGTTTCCATATATAGCTTCTTTAAGTTGCAATTCTAATAAGAATTGATAGCTATTTCAATAAGGTTTCTTATATTTGAACTAAGGATTAGTTTGACATTGAACATACTAATTTTAGATAATAAAAATTCTTACAAGCATTTTATTCCTTAGAAGTGGCACAATTGTTAGGTGTATGCTTCTTTGTGATATAAAACCTTTGTTAACATAGACTTTGATTTTCTTATGGCACAGACCTGTTAGAGAACCCGCAAGAACAAATAATATATCTTGGAATATAAAAACAATACTTGTAAGTTCAATTGCTCTGTCTCTATTCTCAACTTATATTTTTTTGATTTATTTTGTATTTCAAGTTCTTAAAAGAATGATATTTTCTTTTTTTACCTATATTCTTTTTTAGATATCTATATATTTTGAAATCTTACATATTATTTAAACTTCAAATAAAAAATATTTTTATATTTACATATTAAATTTTATGAGAGATATATTATGGTATAATAGAATTGAATTAAAAAAAATTAAAGTTATATAAATTTTTAGTTAGTAAAATTAATTAATAAATTTATGTTTGTTAATTTATATTATAAAATTTTATAATGAAAATATTTTAAAATAAAATATAATGATTTGAAATTTTTTATATAAATTCAAATAAATAATATAAAATAATATATGCACAATACATGCATTAAGAAAATGTTAGGTACAATTTTCATGTTGCACTCACTCTTTCAATGCTCTTGCCATTTGTTTTTATATTTTTTTAGTTTAATATAATTGCCTCCGTGACTTGGTGGTTAGCCACTTTTATTATTTTATATTTAGTTTCTATCTATTAATTTAGGGTAGCTCAATGGATAGAAGTTGGATGAAACTTAAAAACCAATTTTGTCCTAAATACCATCAAGGGGTGCAAAATTTCTTAGATGTTGCAAAACATTGTATTGACTCCATTGGCCAACTTCGATGCCCATGCAACAATTGTAATAATTGTATCTTGAAAACTTTATTAGAAGTCAAGCAAGATTTGTTTTTAACATGGAATTCTTGAAAACTATGATATATGGATACACCATAGAGAAACTTTTCAATTAGGCATTGATAATTCAAACAGTGATGGTGATCAATGTGGTGGAGGTAATTTTGAAAATCAAGTTGATGATGATGATAGTGATACTATGAGAATGTTAAATGACATGCAAAAAAGGAAACATTATGGAAGCTAATGCAGGGGAATTAACCTCCAATCATGACTCTTTCATGTCTAAAGGATCAGATGAAAATTTTGCCAGACTATTAAATGGTGCTGAAACTAAACTTTACCCTGATGCAAGAAGTACTTAAAATTATCTTTCTTGTCAAGATGTTATATAATAAGGTAATAACTAATTCTAGTATCATGTCTTTTAATAGTCATATAGAGTTATTCAAGAATGCTCTTCTAGAAGGTGAAACACTTCCTAACTCTTATTACGAGGCAAAGAAATTAATGTGTTGTTTAGGCCATGGTTATATCACTATAGATGCATGTGTGAATAACTGCATTCTATAGTAAAAAGAATATGAATTTCTTGATCAATGTCCTAATCCTACTTGTAGAGCTCCCATATGGTAGTTTGGTTTAGGTAAATCTAAGAAAATTGCTTAAAAGAAGGTTTTATATTTTCCTTTAAAATCTAGACTTCAAAGACTATTTATGTCTAAAGAAACTGTTGAAGATATGAGGTGGCATAAAGAAAAATGTGTTGATGATGATATAATTAGGCATCTTGCTAATGCAAAGGAATGGAAAGAGTTTGATAACGAACATGATTGGTTTGCTCAAGATCCTCATAACGTACAAGTTAGCCTTTCTAATGATGGATTCAACCCATTTGGGAATATGGGCACAACTTATTGTATGTGGCCAGTTATTTTATTAGCTTATAATTTTCCACCTTGGAAGTGTATGAAAGTGCCTTTTCTATTTTTGACTATGTTTATCCCTACTAAGGATTCTCCTAGAAATGATATTGATGCTTATTTTACAGCCATTGATTAAGGAGTTGAAAGAATTACAGGAAGAAGGTGTGGAAACTTATGATGCTTATACTGGTGATACCTTTAAATTACATGTTGCATTATTATGGACCATAAATGATTTTCCAGTATATGGAATGTTATTCGGATGGAGTACAAAGGGGAAATTAACTTGTCCAGTTTGTAATGAGTGGACATGTTTATGTTCTTTAAAGAATGGGAAAAAAAAGCAATGTTATATGTGCAATCATAGATATTTGGAAAAGAAGCATCCATAGCGAAGGAGTAAAAAATTTGATGTTAAGCCAGAGTATCGGTCCAAACCTAAAGAGTTATCTAGATATGATTTACTAAGGCAAATCGGTAATGTTCCAGATGTGATATTTGGAAAATAATCTTATAAAGGAAAACGTAAATGTGCAGAATATGAGCTTAATTGGACAAAAAAAAAAGGTACATTTTTTGAATTTTAGAAAACATTGAGATTGTGCCACAATTTGGATGTGATGCACATAGAAAAAAATATATGTGAAAATATTTTAGGAATGTTGGTGAATATTGATGGAAAAACTAAAGACAATTTTAAGGCTCATATGGATTTAAAAGCAATGGGTGTAAGAAAAGAGCGATGCTTACAACAAAATGGTGAAAATTTTCTAATGTTGTTTGCAAGTTATACTTTTTCATTAATATAAAGAAAAAAAAATTTTGTGAATGGTTGAAATCAATTAAACTACCTAATAGGTATGCTTCAAATCTATCTTGATGTGTAAATGTCAATGATTATAAAATACCAGGTATGAAAAGCCATGATTATCATGTAATCCTGCAAAGATTACTTCCAGCTGCAACTCATGGCTATTTACAAAAAGATTTGTGTAATGTTTTATCTACATTGAGTTGCTTTTTCAAGGATTGTGTTCGAAGATGTTGGACAGAGCCATGATCAATAAGTTGTAGAATGATATAGTTCTAATAATGTGTAAACTCGAAATGATATATCCTCCATCATTTTTTTTTGTCATTATGATGCATTTACCACGCGAAGTTGAATTGGGTGGGCTGGTTCATTATCGATGGATGTACTTCATTGAAAGGTAATTTCTAATATTTATAATATATTCATTTCATGTTTTGCATTTTTTTAATATATATATATATAATATAAAATATATTTATATTTATATTATGATTATGAATAGGTTCTTGTGTACATTGAAAGAACTTGTACGAAATAAAGCTCATCCAGAAGGTTCTATTGCCGAGGCATATATTAATAAGGAATGTCTCATTTTTGTTCGTTTTATTTTAGTTGAGTTGAAACTAAACACAATCGAGTAGAAAGAAATTATGAAGGCCCTCGAATGGAGATACAAAATGGATTTTCAATCTTTACACAAAAGATTAGGACTTTGGGAGCGGTTAAATATGATGTGTTGTCTTCTTCTGATTTCAAGAAAATTCAATGATATATACTTAGCAATCGTGGGGACATAAAATCATATCTAAAATAAGTTTAGATTTTTTTTTTCAATAAATTTTTTAACAGCTCACTGATTTAATTATAATTATTTCATATTTATATTTAATTTATTGTTATTTTTATAGTTTACATAAGGAATTGGTTCAACAACGAAGATGTGCAACATAGGCATGAAAATGAATTTCCATCTTGCTTTGAGCAACATGTAAGTATATCTGTTTTTTTAGTTTAATATTACAATATGGCCTATTAGTAAAAAAAAAAAGTTAAAATATTTTGTGTTTTGATGATTTTAGCTAAGATTCAAATTGGCTGAAATTACCTGTCCATCAAATTGGTGAAGCTTTTTATATTAAGTTATTCTTGATCTTTTTTTACAGGTGTCACAATTGAATGCAAATGGCTCCCTTAGATCACAATATCAATTATATGTGTTAGGATTGGGTCCATATATTCATGTTGCATAGTACAGTGGTATAATTGTTAATGGAATTAAATTTCATACAATTGAAGTGATAAATATCGTCGCACTCAAAATAGTAGTGTTGTGGTTAAAGGAGAACATAATTCAAAAGAAATTGATTTTTACGGTGTATTGAACGATATTATTGAGCTTGAATATTGCTATGGGAAGCACGTTTTTCGGTTGGTGGAATATAGGTGACAAAAGAAATGAATTGAAGATATATGGCTGATAGTTAGTGTTAATACAAGTCAAAAATGGTACGTAAATAATCCTTTTGTATTGGTCACACAAGCAGAGCGAGTTTTTTATGTTGATGACATGAAAAATGAAGATAGGTGGAAAATTGTGCAAAAAGTTTGTCCTAGGAATGTATATGATGTTCCAAAAAAAAAAAATAGATGGAGAATTAATTTTCAATGATGAACCGTATCAACAATATGTTGTAGATGATGCAAATGAGATTGAAGAAATTAATGAAGAAAATATGGATCCATTGCTTCAAGAAGATGTACTTCCAAAAACAATAGATGTTAGCGTTGTGTTGTCAAAGAAACAATTGGTACAAACAAAAGATACAACTAATAATGATTTTAGAGATGAAGATATTACTATTATTGATTATTGTGATGATGATACTGATAATAAAGAAGCCAGTAATAATGAAGATGATAGTAGTGATGATGATGATAGTTAATTTAATATTTTTCATTTTAGTAATTAAAAGTTTTAGTTGATACGTTATTAATACATTATTCTCATTTATACTAATACATTTACTATTTTTTTATTTTTTATTTCTTTATTTTTACAGCATAGACTTTTGGCACACAAATGGCTAGTTCTATTTAGTCAAGCTTTGGGATTGTTCTTGATATTATATTTTGTTTTTTTTATATATTTTTCTTTTGAAAAGAGAACTATAACTAAAATCATTTAGTTTGATATTTTTGGATTATTCTTGATATTATGTTTTGTTTTTTCTATTGTCTATGAGAAGTTTGATACTTATTGGTTTTTTTCTTTTTTGTAATTTTTTATTTTATTAAATTAATAAAGTTTATTTATGATATAAGTGCCAAATGCTTGGTCAATAACTCTTTGATCCATCTTTAAATTGTTATTTTTTAATTACTTTCTATTAGAATAGATGGAGTTAAATTCTTAGTTTGTTAGAAGTGTAATATTTATAAAATTATATAGGGAACATAAGTAGTTTAAATTATTATATGTACCTATCATGTTGTCAATTTTTTTCCATGTAAGATTAATGTGCAAATAGAGGTCTGGTGACTTTATACCTAAATGAAGCACTGTATAGTTATAAAAAGTATTAATTTTTGATAAAAAAAAGTGATTCCTTAGGTTTTTTTCTCTCTAAGTATGTATCTTTTAACTTCATTACTATATATACCAATCAAATTAATTGAAAATGGCACAAAATTTAATTACAAATTACTATCTATAATAATCAAATTAATTGGCAATAGCACAAGATTTAATTTTACAATAGTGAAATTTCTGATCTAATTTCAATATAAAATCAAGGTACAAATCATGAAATCATAATACATGTACATAAAATATACGTATAAAATTTGATTAAGTAATGAAATTAAATAACTTATCTTTTGTATGTCAAGCTTTTTCAAGGGAAACAATTATCATTTTATTAAGATAATAATGCTATCAACAAAGTTTTGATTTCTTTGTTTTATTTATTTTATTAGTCATGTAATTAAATTTATTTATTTTATTTTTTTTATAAGAGGGTTCACATCCATAAGTAATAAAAAATAACATATATAAAATTTAAATATATTGTTTATTTATATTTATACATGATCACACAATACTTTTGTCATCATGAATTAAACTATTTTATAGACTTGATGCTTTTTTTTTTTTTATATATTATTCACAACAAGGGCTCTGTTGGTAACAAAATGAGTTTCATCATAATTTAATTTTGTCACTATAAACTAATAATTTTATTACAATAAATAAAACTTGTGTTGACAAACATATTGTGTCACTATTATTAGAATGTTATTAATCATTATGACAAATGTTTTTTATTGGAATAAATAACAATTATTGTGACAAAAGTACTTGTAAAAATATCTCATACAATTACATATGGTGATAAAAATATATAATGACAAAATATTTTTGTCAAGATAAATCTTTTGCATTGGTGCAAAAAAAAAAATGGTGGAAAACATTTATGACAAACAAGTATGATGGAACTCTTTTTGTCATTATATTTCTATTGGCTTTACTTATTGTGAAAAAATAATTTGACAAATAATTTTTTGTCACAAGTTTACTTATTCTATAAGCTTGAAGTGATAAATTTATATTTTGTTGCAACAAAAGTATTATTTGTGACAAAATTATATTGGTCAAAAATATTTTTATCACAGTATAATAAATTTATTGGAGTGTATCATTGTGACTACTCATATTTTGAATGCCCAAATTAAGCATGAGAATAAGTAAAGACAATATATTTTTTATACTAGATGTAGAATAAATGGTAACTTATGCCTTGTTATCATTGATGGTGGTAGTTGCACTAATGCGGCCAGTACCTATTTAGTTGAAAAGATGCAATTGCCAACTTTAAAGCATCATAAACCATATCATTTACAATGGCTTAATGAGTGTGGTGAGATCAAAGTTACTAAAAAATTTAAGATTGCATTTTCTGTGGACAAGTACAAGGATGAGATGTTATGTAATGTTATTCCAATGCAAGCTATTCACTTGCTATTGGGGCTCCCTTAGCAATATGATAGGAGGGCTAAACATGATGGGTTTTCTAATATGTACGAGTTTGATTTTAGGGGTAACCACATTGTATTATCTTCTTTATCCCCTTCTCAAATTATGAAAATCAAAAGATTTTGAGACAGAGAGAACGTTGTATAAACAATAAAAATAATTAGCATGGCAAAAGGAGAGTTATGGGAAAACCTAAGAGGGGGTGTGAGCTTAGAGTGAAATAAGGATAGAAAATAAAAGACACCTAAAAGAAAGGAGAGGATGTGAAAAGAGTGTTTTATGCAAAAGAGAGAGATGTGAGGAAAGCCTTGCTAGCCAAAACACCTATGGTTATGCATTCGTTTAAAGATTTTTTACTAACATGTTTTTCTTTTAGTGATGATCTAATCGAGTTTCTTTCTAATTATTTTGTTCTTTATTGCATGATTTTGTAGATCTATTTCCCGATGTGCCAAAAGAATTGCCTCCTTTAAAAGGTATTAGATGACAAATTGACTTCATCCTAAGTTCCCAAATCCCTAATAGACCAACCTATATAAGTAATCTCGAGAAAACAAAAGAGCTTCAAAAGTAAGTAGAATTTAATGGAGAAAGGTTTAGTAATAAAAAGTATAAGTCCTCATGTAGTTATTGTATTACTTGTACCTAAAAAGGATGGATCATGGTGCATGTGTGTAGATTTTAGGGCCATTAACAAAATAATAATTAAGTATAGGCATCCCATTCCTAGGTTAGATGACATGTTAGATGAATTGCATGATGCATACATGTTTTCTAAAATTGATTTAAATAATGGATATTATCAAATTCGTATGTGTGAGAGAGATGAGTGGAAAACAACTTTTAAAACTAAGTATGGCTGAATGGTTGGTTTTGCCTTTTGGGTTAACTAATGCCCCTAGCACATTTATGAGATTGATGAATCATATTTTGTGTCCATTCTTAGGTAAGTTTGTAGTTGTTTATTTTGATGACATTATTGTATATTCTAAATCTTTAGAAGAGTATTTGAAGCATGTTAGGTTAGTTTTGGATGTCTTACACAAAGAAAAGCTATTTATCAACTTTAAAAAATGTTCTTTTTATACTAGTAGACTTGTTTTCTTAGGATTTATAATAAGTAAAGATAGAATAAAAGTTGATGAAGAGAAGGTACGTGTTTTTTTCTCTTGGTCAAAACCTACTACTATAAGTGAAGTAAGATCTTTTCATAGTTTGGCTAGTTTTTAAAGAAGGTTTGTTAAGGATTTTTGTACAATTGCGACATCCCTAAACAAAATTGTAAAGTGTTGGTTTTCAATGAGGGAGATACAACAAAAGGCTTTTGATTTGTTAAAGTCAAATTAACTAATGCACATTTGTAAACTTTGCCTATTTGTGCTAACACCTTTGAAATTGAATGTGATGCTTCAGGTTTGGGCATTAAAGCTGTTTTGACGCAAGAAGGGATGCCAATTTCATATTTTAGTGAAAAACTTAGTGGACCTACTCCTAAATGCCCATCCTATGAAAAAGATATGTATGCATTAGGGCTTTGCTAACATGCAAAATTACTTATGGCCAAAGAATTTGTCATCCATACCGATCATGAGTCTTTGAAGTATCTTAAAGGGCAACAAAAGCTAAACAAAAGGCATGCAAAATGGAGTGAGTTCATAAAGTCTTTTCCATATGTCATAAGACATAAATAAGGTTTAGATTTGAGGATGAATGCTCTTGAGGAAAGAGATAATGATGCAAATGACCTAAGCAATGATGTAAAGGATCCAATCCAACTTCAATGTCCAGTCACAAAAGGAAGGCTCAAGAAGTTTAAAAATGCACTTGGAGCTCTCATGCAATGGGAAATTACAAAAAGATTGACTTAAGAAGATAATGGATTGCGTGAAGACCAAATGCAAAATAATGGGAGCATAAATTCTTCAAAAGGAGTGTTTAGCTTGATTTAATAGAGCCCCAATTCATGGAAGGAAGAATTTGAGGCAGAAAGTTGAAGCATGATCGTGCGTCATCAAGGGTAAATTTTCATTTTTGGCAGAAAGTCAAGGCACGATCGTGCACATGGTTGTGTATCTTTGCTATTCTTTAGCAGAATATGGCGACATAGTTGTGCACATAATTGTGCGACTTCAAGCAATTTTTGTTATCCAATTTTTATAATTTTGAATTCTTTATTAGCCAATCATAAGACTTTTATATCTTTCTTATTTCATTAGGAAAAGATCAATTAGTGAGTTTTAGGAAGAAAACTAGTATTTAGGAAGGAATATAAGTCCTATTGTGTTTAGAAATATCATAGGTAGATTCTTTTCATCTTCTATTAGGATTTGTATTAGTTTAAGCTTTGTAAGTCTATAAAAGACCCTAAGAACAAGTTTTTATATAGTTTATTATTGATCTATAAGTTTTTTTCTGAGATTTTCTTCCCTTTTTGAGTTCTTAAAAGGATTTGGAGAGATTATTAAGTGAGTTTAATAATTTCACAAAACTTGTTTGACCTAAGTTCTAAATTACCTAGTTAATTTAGGTTAAGATTGACACAACTTTAAATCTTATTTATAGTTTGCTAGAAAAAATTTTTCTAGAGATCTAGTTTAGATTTAAGGATTTATCTTGTTGTTCATATTTAAATTAAAAGGTTGAGACTTGTAGTTGAATATGGGGAAGAAAGTTAATCCCACCTGCAATTGAGAGATTGGCAATGCAGGCTTCGCCGAGAATGTCGCAAAATCGAGCACCAAGTCTGAGGCAATTCTATTTGTTGTGATTGTCGTTTTTATTTTATTTTTTTGTGTTGTGAGATGGATCTGATCATTGATTAATTTAATTATTTAGATATACAGAGAGAAAAGAAAAGTGGACAAAAGCCAATTAAAGATGCTACTAATAGAAATGGCATGGGTTCCGCCAAGGTAAAAATAAATCACTGCAGTATTTAACACTTTTGGGTTTCTAATTACTTTGATTGTGCATCTGATTGTTCAACTGTTTATGCCCTGCAAAATACCGGCACTTTGCCTTTGTACTTGTAGCATTAAGTATGCTACTACTAGTTAAAGAGCAATGTGTGTGTTCTTTCAGTGAGGCCAGCGTTGTTGCTTTGTTTATCATTTTCATTACTGTTCAATGACATTTCGCCTTTGGATTTTGCTTCTTGAGATTATACTAGTGTGTTAACCTCATTTATGAAGATCGATGCACTTCATATGGCTGACAGATTTGGTTTACAGTTTACACCTTTGAGCACTTTTTTGAATGCACAGTCTGTCTCGCTTGTCATTCAATGAGTTGTGCATCTTTAAAGTGAAACTTCAAACAGTAATTCTCTCATTGTCAGATCTCCCTCTAGAATACAATAGTATGCGTCAAGTTATGGACACAATTATTAAGGATTGCTTGGGTTTATATTTGATTGCTTATGGTGTTTGTCTTGTAAAGAAAATTTGGTGTACTGCTTATGCGAATGCGACTTATTTGGCTGAATATGGCTCAAATGTTTAGGTTGTATGATAGTGGATGCCCTTTTCTTTAGAGTTAAAATTGTTATTTTACTGTGTGTAAATATACATTGATTTCTTATATTATTATTCTCATTTGGTAATTTATTATAGACACTTGCTAAGGAAATTATGAGATCTAGAAAAACTGTAAATATTCAATATCAATGCACCTTGGTGAATGTGTGGGTATGTTTCTCAGACTCGGCTTGTGCCCTACTTTTGCATCTAATCATTACTGTTGTTTATGAGTGATGATTTGTTCGTATATCCATTATTGCAAGTTTGAATTGAGGTAGCCTAATTGCTTATATTTCTTTGCCACAGTGTACTATACTTTTAATTAAGAAATTGATTTATTGCTGAAACCCACAAGCCCAATCCTTGTAATATGAAGGGATAAGGTTGTATATCTTTAGCTCTCCTTAGAGCCTGTTGCGCAAGAAGCTTCATTACTGGGGAATGACTATTAGAAAAGATACTTAAATGAACTGAAATGCTATTATTTATGATGTGAAGGAATTCAGAGATGTTAGTTGCACAAGTAGATTGTGATGGATAAAGTGCCCATCCAACCAGATGGGGAAGTTGGAAGGTTTGAGAGGACTTTCAATAGATGATGGTGAACTATCCACTATGGAAATAATAGATTCGTGTGATCGTGATTCCTCATTGTATTTAAAACACATATCCTATTGGCCTTTGCTCAAGTGATACAATGGTGATAGGTGCTGCTTTAAACTATATGTGTGTGTAAAATGAATAGAAGAGACTCCTCTGATTGAACAATTCAGTCAGTGATCATATGCTAGAGACTTGTGTTGATTTTCTTGAGGATGGTTAATATGGCAATGGGTTGTCAACTGTCTGTGTCAAATTGGATGTAATGGTGTTGGATGAGGAGCACACAAGCTTTCACGTGATGGTTTTGTAACATCCCTATCCATATTCATTGGCATTATCACATGAACATATTCATTGCATAAATGATATGAAATCCCACATGAACATATGCATTAGATAAATGATCATTTAGTTATGTGATTTGTAGAAGCATGACAATGACACTTGCACCGTTATATTTAGGACACTTGAACATATATGTAGTGTTTGTATACGTACATGGAAAATTGTTTTATGTTATGTGAATGTTATAGAATAATGGTGTTATAGAACTTATTTAAGATTATAAGGAGCATATAGGGATTGAGAGATGGATGGAGGTGCTAAAGGAGAAAAAGTGAACTTCCAACCAATGAAAATGAAGCACCATGATTTTATATTATTATAATAAGTTTATATCTGCTAATTAGGGTCAGATTTTAAGGAAAAAAATGTGGGTTATACCAGAAACAAAGAGAGAGAAAAGGAAGAAGAAAGAAAGGAAGAAGAAGAAGAAGAAGAAGAAGAAGAAGAAGAAGA
>CATIWR010268082.1:0-51037 GCA_949677035.1 Omphalea diandra | reverse complement strand
TGTATGTGTATATGTATGTATGTATGTGTATATGTATGTATGTATGTGTATATGTATGTATGTATGTGTTGTGTGTGTAAGGTGCTAGTACTAGAGCCATCTAATGCTACATGGCAGCTAACATATAATTAAGAGTATGTTGCATCAAATACCTTATGGCAGCAAACTAAAATCAAACTCATGATAAAGCTCCTTTCAGGCCTGCTTCCTAATGCATTCCTTTAACTTCAGATCATGAGCCATTTGTGATGTAGTTGAGTAAGAGTTTATGTCAGAGTGTGGATGACTTAATGCCCCTTTAGAGCCAAGGTCGTACACTCTATTTTTCTTATACCCTCCAACAATGTCCAGATATTGGGAGTTCGAAGAACCCTGGTAACTATGAAGCAGCTTTATAAATATCTCTTTCCATCACTTCTTAATAAATGTGAATAATTATTATGAAATGCGATTGAATTTATTATTGCATTTTATTTAAAATGAAAATACCACACTTGTTTTTATTTAACTTACATTAGCATCCCGGTGACTTCTTATCAATAAATTCATTATCTTTTTTTCTTAATGTGTGTCTTCTTGAAGATCTCAAAATTTGTGGACAAACATTTCAGTTATTTCTCTTGAAATAAAATTATATTGCCATAGTCCTAATATTTTATTAAATAACAAAGATTAGTAAATAAACTATCTAAATTTAAGGCACTCAAAGAATGATTTAGAATCAGTTATTTGGCAAGAATAACTAAAGCCAACCCTTACAGTCTCTTAAAGTCTATTCTGGTAAGTTGTAGTAGACCGAGCTTGAAACTTGGACGTAGACCATTATTGCTGTCACATATCTCAAATATCTTAGGAGACACAATGTGACTTTTCATCACTTAATAGGTTAAACATACTCACCATTTGTCTGTGATGCTCGACCATAGATAAGGAATCCTAAATATGGCTAAAGGGACCATAACTAGGATCGTTCGTCTCACTAGGTCAATTTCGAGATGCCTGCGCATTACGACCCCTTAACTCTGATGTGGACCATGCTACCTACTAGCTATCCCATACAATCTCTGGGACGCGCACAGGTCGTCTGCCACTCTGTCTCTCCCTAGACAAATTATCGATATAACGTTTAGCAGCATAATGCTCTCACCTATACCTAATCTGGGCATCCAATGATGAATCCCAAGTAAAAAATTTCTGCAAACACAACGAATAAAATTGATTAGAACAATACTTGTAAATAAATAAAATTATTAATTAAAATAAGAAAAAATTATCTTTCATTTATACCTTAAACTCCTCCCAATAAAACTCTCGTGTTGCTTGCAGAATATGCTTCCATGCGTGTCCACAAGGCTCTAAGTGAAGTTAAAAAATTTTGGAGATCCGAGCAGAGTGGGCATTGCCTAAAATGAAACTGTTGTTTATGCAACAAAGAAATAAGTTAGTAAGTGATAATAATTACCAAACATGAAAAAATAATAGACATTATATGAATTATATATTAAGTTATAGATTGCATGTTGAAGGACTTTGAAATCCAAAATTATAAAAAAAGGAAATAAAAATTAATTAAAAAACATAAGTTACATACCGCCCATCGATGAGATGGAGCTGGACTTGACCAATACTAGATTGTATGCTTGATGCCACTGATGACGACGTAGTCGGTGTCTCATCCACATTCGATGGTGTAAGCAATACTGATAAGGATGGTGGTGGAAGTGAGGATGGTGCTGATGATGTTGTAGGGTCCACTAGTGGAGGTGAGGATAGCGATGATGGTGTCTCAGGTGCTAATGGTCACATCGATGGAACAAAGGGTGAATGTTATGAACCTCTGTTACCTAAAAGTGTCTGATCTAGATCTACCACCCCTCGGGGGTCTAACAATATCATTGTCTCTTCCCCTCATGATGTATATATATAATAATAACTAGATAAAAATAAACAACTATAGATAAGAAATGGATCATTTTAATAACACATGCATAACAAAAAAAAACCTTAATTACCATAAACATAATAATAAAGACAAATAAAAATCATATATATACAAAGTACCTCCAATTAGTTTCACTATCTAAACCATTATACAAATCCTCTTCCACATCAGTTTCTACATCATCATCATCTTATTCCAACTCTATCTATTCTTTATCTTATAATTAAACATTGTCATCTTAATTTCAATAAACTCGCCACTTGGATCATTTAATAATCTAGATTCTTCATCCTTCACAATTGTAATTATATGAGCATCTATATCATTCTCTTGGAAGGTCAGTGCTATATGAGAATTTGAAGTTGTTACAGACATTGTTGGAATTTGGACTTGTCCTCTGGCTTTAATTTTACATATAACCAACCAATCACTCAATTCACATCTTAATCTAGGGTAACTACAATAATAAACCTAACATGCTTACATTGCCAGAACAAATGGCTCATAGTTATTAAAACTTCTTTTACAATTCAACTTGACAAGTTTATATTCCGGATGAACTTTAGTGCCTAAGTTGGGCGTTGGATTAAACCACTCACACTTGAATAAGACGATTCTTTTAATTGATAATTTTGGATACTCCAACTCTGTAACTTCAATTAATCAACCATAATAGTCTCTTTCATCTACACTGTAATTGGTGTCTTTGATACAAACACCATTGTTCATGATAGATGTATGAGAACCATGTCTTTCGATGTAAAATTTAAATCCATTTACATAATACCCTAGATAAGACATCACCATTCGCAATGGTCCTTTTGCTAGATTCATTATGAGTTTATTCGAGATGTTATGTGATGAATCATGTGCCTAAAATAAATACCCATCAATTTCGTAATAAACAAATTTAATTTTAATGTAGATACACATGCATATGAATATAAATAATGGAACCTTGATACTCATGTATTTGTCAAACCAAGATGCAAATTCTTTTTCAAGTTTAATATTAACTTCATGACTATAAATGTGTGGTTGTTGTTGCTTTAACACATCAACATAAATTCTATAAGGAAAAAATAAATACATATGAAATTAAAAAATTGATATATGAAAACAAACAAACTTATTTGCTACTTAATGAATGGTTCCACTTTTGCACAACTCAATAAAATATAGCATTGAGCAGCCTTATATTATTGATCTATCACGAATCTCATTTTTTCATTTCCAAATGCATGACCGGGATGTGTAAATATTGAAAGATTTCCTTCATGCTCTTCCTTCACATCTTAATACCGGTTCTTGATGCGAGACACTTTTTGATGCCTTATGCTCACATGATCCTTAAAGTAATGCGACCAAAACAATGACGCTTCCTCTACTAAATATGCATTGCATATTAAACCTTCAACTCTGATTTTATTTCTCATGTTATTTTCCAGCCTTTAAAGGTACCTATGATATTAATACGTATGAGACAATGTATGTACATAAATCAAAAGAAATTTTGAAATCTATTCATGTCAATTATTGATTAACTCTCAAATGGACACATCTATCGATATTTCACCAAACCAGCTATCCTTACTTCATAAGCTAGGTGACCAGGGAGATGTTCTATCAAGCTGAAGAAGCTTGGAGGAAATATACGCTATAGCTTACAAAGAATGAGAGGTATCTCTTCCTCAAGTTGTTGCATGTCCTTAATGCTTATGACAGTTGTAATTAGGTCCTTAAAAAAGAGGCTCAATTCAATTAAGGCCTTCCACACATTGCCCGACAGTAGTTTACGGGATGCAATTGGTATTAATCACTGCATCAAAACATGACAATCATAGCTTTTTATCCCCAACAACCTCAATTTTTTCATGTCCACGTATTTAGCCATATTTGACACATACCCATAAGGAAATCTAAGATTCTTTACCTATTTATGTAAGATTTCTTTCGCTCACTTGTCTAATGTGTAACAAGCTTTAGGATATTTTCTTTTTACTAAACTCTGTCCAACTCAAGGCTATGATAATATTGACTCAACTCCTATCAAGATTTATTTGTCCTTCATCTTTCCTTCCACACTCATGACAGTATTAAACACAATATCAAAAATATTTTTCTTAATGTGCACTACATCTAAAGTATGTCGAATCAAGTTCGTACTCCAATAGGGAAAATCCCAAAAGATGTTTGTTTTCATCCATCCACAAGTCCTACATAATAGACCATTTATCTCATTGACATCTAGTTCAGTGACTTTCTTAAGACCCAATTAACTTATCTCATTCAATATCTCAAATCTGATTCTGATAGTTGGTGGACCTTTAGTCATTTTTGTATTCTTAATTAACGATATTTTGTTCCTTTGGTATGGATAATCTTTTGGTAAAAAATTTTTATAGTTATCAAACCACGATTGCTTTATACTCTTGGATGGAGTAAAAGCATCAAAATTCTCCACGTAATAGGGATAAGCTAACCTTTTAGTAGTACTTTACCTAACAACATATGCAGGAAAATCACTTATTATCCATATAAGAGCATCTCACATCTACAACTTTTGTTTCTTCGAAATATCATATGTTTGCACACCTTCGTGCCATAATTATTTGAGTTATGCAATAAGTGGCTGAAAAAACTCCTCTAGTTTATCCTTAAGATTTCTTAGCCTAAGTACTAACACTGATAAGAACATATAAGTATCCTTCATATATAATCAGGTTGGCAAATTATACGATGTGACAATTATGGCCATGAAGAATATTATTGTCATAATTAATTGAAGAGTTAAAACCATCTGTGTAAAGTCTTAATCGAACATTTCGAGTTTTTATTGTAAAATCTGGATGTGTTTGATTGAAATACTTCCAATCAGGAGAATCTGACCAATGAAAACACAACACCCTCTTTAACCTCATGATCAATATGCCAATGCATTTTTACAACTTTCAATGTGTACAATCTTCGTAATTGAGGGGTTAGAGGAAAATAATACATCTTTTTATAAGGAACAAGAGTTTTGTGTCGTTTACCACCTTTGCTACGAGGCCTTATGTACCTAGCATGACCATAAAAACTTTCAGCTGGTCAATTCACTGTCTTCACACCAATAAATTATACAACCATTGTTACAACAATGAATCTTTTAAACCGGTAGTCCTATACCTTGCACTAATTTCTTAGTGTTACAAAAGTTATCAAGTATCAAACTATTATCTGATGTAATCTCTTTCATTGTTCTAACCATGTCATCAAATGTTCAAAAGTATGGTGTTTTGATTTCATGTGCATCAATTGGGATACAAGAGATAACTGCAAATGTCTTGTACATCCTGGATTTAACTATGCATTTGTAGCCCTACGCATGTCGTAAAACTTGTAAGCCTCAGCATTCTATGATTCCTCTATCTTAGTGGGATCAAAATGAGGACTTGTTGCATTTAATACCATTGTTTGATACATAATCAAAGATTCAACCCATTTTATTGCATTAGTTTGATCATGGACTGCTTTTGCATTATCTCCCTCAACGGTTTCTCCATGAAAGGTCCACGTATAATAATCTAGAACAAAACCATTTATGTACAAATAGAGCTTCGCAGTATCTACTTTCAAAAATATGCAGTTCTGACACTTGCGATTCATACACGATCACCTAATCTTGTTCCCATCATTTAGTTCTTAGTGATTGCATGCAAATTCAATAAAATTTTTCATCCCACTCATGTAATCTGTAGTCAGCAAAGCATCCTTAAGCCTCTTCTACATCCATTCTCAATTGGGTCTTATTTTTCCTTCCTATGAGCAATACATAAAAAAAACATATAAATGAAATTTACTTTCAGTTGTATTATGACTCCTTATAACTACATTTATTATATATTAATAGGTAGGAACCTACTCATTCAAAAATGCGACATCTGATGACCAAAAATAAATGTAATATATTCATCAATATGCAAAAATTTTGGCAGTATCTCTCTATAGTTCTCCAAATTCACAATATAAAAAATGTACTCAATCATATGATATACACCATTTTAGTATGATCGCATGACTCAACACATATTTAATATGCATTCGGAGAACAACAAAGGAGACTACCGACTTTCTACATATCAATAAAAACACTTACATATGTTGGTTTATATATAAACATCGTATTTCTAAACTGTCTGACTTGGATAATTCAATGTTGTCTCACCATATCCAATAAGATAAACACCAAAGGAGATTCTAAGGCTTATGTGACTAATAACTATATATTTATGGATATACACTCATTAGTGTCAAGTAAAATAGACTTAAATTCTAATAATATTTTAACAGAGTCTCCTCTATAACTTGGACCAATCGTGTTGTTAAAATAACATATATATAAATAACATACCTCTTCTACATAATCTGAGACATGTTTCACCTTCAGTTATCCTCGAGTCACTAAATACCCAATATATTCCAACAAAAAAGTATCAGTACTTAAAACCAAAATAGGTATACATACATTGTGCATCAATATGAGCAAAACCCAAAAAAAAAAAAAATCAAGTCAAAACTTCAAAGTAATACTTATCATAAGGATTATCAAAATATTGTGCTTTTATGCTCAGCCTCATTTTGTATTAAGGATTATCAAACTCTGTCTCTTTATAGTTATCTTATTTTGAAAATGAGTTATTCAATTAACTGTATTCAGATTTATCTTTTCTATGTGTTCATTTTGTGTATGTTGTTATCATCTTTTGGAGGCTTATCAAACTTTGTCTCTTTATAGTTTTGTTATTCTAAAAATGAGTTATTCAATTAACTGTTTTTTACATTTATCTTTTCTTGGATGTTCATTTTGTGTCTGTTATGATAATCTTTTGGAGGCTTATCAAACTTTGTCTTTTTATAGTTATCTCATTCTGAAAACGAGTTATTTAATTAACCGCCTTTCATGTTTATCTTTTCTTTGTGTTCATTTTGTGTTTGTTATTATCATCTTTTTTAGGTTTATCAAACATTATATGATTTTAGTTTATCTTATCCATAAAAGGGTTTTTCATTTATCTTTTGGATAATCTTGTCTTTTTATTTCTTTATATTCTTTGTCTTTTATGATCATCTTATTAAATTTGTTTATTATAACACTGGTCTTGTATCTTTTTTCATTATGTTAATCATATAAATGGTCATTATATTATACGTTTTTACAGTTCTTTTATTGTTTATTTCTTTATATACTTTTTGTCTTTTATGATTATACCATTCCTTTATTTTACTTTTATGATTTGCAAAATTAAAAATGTAAGGCATTTTGTGCCTTCCATAATATCTTATGACTCATAAGAATAAACAACACGTATTTTAAGTCAACATAAAACAACAAGCATACACAAAATATATACACACCTCCATAGTTTCTCAGTAAATCCTTCGCCCCCAGTTCTTATCGGGTCACCAAATACTTGGTAAATCACGCATCTAGCATCAATTATTAATTATAAAAATAAAATTACCTAATAATCAACTAGCATTTAGATAAAAGTTTTATAAACCATACAAGCATTATACAACCAAATCAAATGTAGAATTAATATGCGAAAAATAACATGACTTCTTATGAATCACTCGCAATTAACAAAAAATTAAATAATCAAATTCACACTTCTATAGTTTCTCAGTAAATCCTTTACTAATCAAATTCACACTTCAATAGTTTCTCGGTAAATCTTTCACCCCCAATTCTCATATGGTCACTAAATACCTGACAAATCACACATCTAACATTAATCATTAACTATAAAAATAAAATTACCTAATTATCCACCAACATTTCGATAAGAACTTTATAAAACACATAAGCATTATACAACCAAATCAAAAGCAGAATTAATAGACGAATAATAATAAGACTTCTTACGAATCATTCACAATCAACAAAAAATTAAATAATCAAATTTTTACGCCTACAGTTCCTCGATAAATATTTTCTCTTAGTTCTCTCTGGCTCATCAAATATCCAACAAATCACATCTAATATCAATCATTAACTATAAAAATAAATTTACCTAATTATCCACTAGCAATTAGATATGATCTTCATAAAACATACAAGCATTGTATAACTAATCAAAAGCAGAATTAATAGATGAATAATAACAAGACTTCTTACGAATCATTCACAATCAATAAAAAATTAAACAATCAAATTCACACTTTTATAGTTCCTCAGTAAATCTTTTGCCCCCAGTTCTCCTCGAGTTACCAAATGCTTGACAAATTGCAATAATGAAGCTTCAATAATATAAAAAAAATATTATTATGCTAGAAACAAATACCTAGTGCAATAAGTTAATGCAACCAAAAAAATCAACTCGAAATGAAAACATCCAGCAACAACTTTGACAAAACTAAAGTAGCAGAGATATAAAATCAGAATGAAAACCATTATGAGCAAACATAAATCCAAATTATCCAATAATCATGTATTTTCTTCATTGGGATTTATAATAATTAGCCATATACCTAAAAATGCACTTTTATATTCAAAAAATAGAAAACAATTCAGAGGGTGATCAGGTCCAGTTCTAGATTGGTTATTTATAAATATCCAGAACTAGCAATTGATAATTTTAAATATCGGTTCGGTTAAATTTTGAATTCAATTCAGGTTTCGGTTCTATATTTTATGAAAATTTTCATATACTCATATTTATTATATAATTATAAATTATCAATACATACATACATATATATATATATATATATATATATATATATATATATATATATATATATATATATATAACTTTCATAATTAAGTATTAAAAAATGAATTAACTAATATTAAATCTTTTTTATTTTTCTCTTGTTATATTTATTCAAAGATATATAACATATATATAGTTTATATATTTTATATTATTTGAAAATATTTTAAATAATTTATACATATATACATGACTTAAAGTATATTTACACTTACATATATATTATGTAGTATGTATAACTTATATATAATATATTTGAACATAAATAACTTATATGTAAGTTTATGTTATATATATATATATATATATATATATATATAGTTTGGTACGGTTTAGATATTTTTGGTTATTTTCGATTCAGTTATTTTTTTATTCAATTTTTTTATCCAATTCAATATATCCATGATTCCTGCTTGCCCCTATTTCATGTAGTATTAAAAATAAAATCATAATAACGCCAAAATACTAAGTTGACAAGCAAAATTGTTACTTTTCTTATCCATTAACATTTACATATTTATACATTCTTAAACAATAATTTCAAATATCTACATTAGATAAATACAAGAGAGAAACTCAAAAATTTAGCAAAAGACAATTAAAAATTAAATCAAACGAATGTGGACTATAATATTCTAAATTATATATATATATATATTACTTAATTTCTAATACATACTTGGAATATAATATTTTAAATTTTCTATTTAATCAATATATATTACAAAGTCTATTAGAATTTCTAAATAAATATTTCTTCTAAAAAATAAATAAATATTTTATAAAATGAATCGAAATTAATAGAAATTTTAGAACCCAAAAGCAGTACAAACTTCATAATTAACATAAATTAACAAAAATCATAAAACATAACCTAAATTTGCAAAATCATAGAATTCCTAAATAAATATTTATTCGTAAAATATATATGACTATTTTTTATTTTTACAAATAAACATAAATATCAAAACAACAAAACCCAAAAACAGTTCAAACATTATCATAAATAGAAATTAACAAAAATATAACCAAAATAAAAAACCATAACCAAAATTTACAAAATCACAAAATTCCTAAATAAATATTTTTTTCCTAAAAATAAATAAAATTTTTTACAAAATGAACAAAATTTAACAGATATCCCATAACGAAAAAGCAAATAATAGTCCAAACTTCTGCATTAACAAAAATTAAAAAAACCAAAAAATATAACAAAAAACCCAAATAACCCTAACATTTTCTTTTGTTATTCCCATACAAACATAAACAAAACCAAATTCATTAACAAACACAAACATTAACCCTAACACAAATTATTGTCAAAAAAAATGAAACACAAATCAACATAAATTATATAAGTTAATTCAATTTATTCCAAAACATAAATTAAAATCTAATACAAGAACATGAAAAACAAAATTTTCCAAAAATTTTCTAATCATTCACTGTTAATAAAAAAACTTTAGAAATATAACAAAGACAAATTACAAAATAAAAAATCTAATTTCATGCAATTTCATGTTAACCGAGCAAAAATTCAATAACAATAAACACTTACTTGAGAAGAGAACTCGCAAGGGTAATCACAACAACAAAATTGCTAATAGCAGCCTACCAACAGGACAAACTCTAGGCAAAACGCAAAGGAAAATGAGGAAAAATAGAAGGGAATGATGATTTGGTGAATGTGGAAGAGATAGATAGAGAGAGAGAGAGAGAGAGAGAGAGCTGAATAACAGCCTACCAAAAGGACAAACTCTAGGCAAAATGCAAATGAAAATGAGGAAAAGTAGAAGGAAATGATGATTTGGTGAATGTGAAAGAGTGTGTGTGAGAGAGAGAGAGAGATCTGAATAGAGAGTGAATTAGAGAGAGATGAGAAGAGAAGAAGAATTGCAAGTAGAAAGGGAGAATGTTGCTAGGGGAAGAAGAAATCGACCATTTAACATTCTAACTTAGTGATGGAAAAATCCATCGCTAAGTTAATTAGTGAAACACAACCGTTCAACTAATTAACTTAGCGATGAATTTTTTCATCGTTATACCTATTGTAGCCTTAGCGATGGATAAATTCGTCATTAATCGATAGACCAAATGAATCCCCTAGTTACCGATCACTTGTTTCCATCGCTAACCGCCAATAACAAAATACCGACGGATGAGTATGTGTCGCTAATTTATTTCCATGCTAGTACTTCGCCAAAACTCACGCCACAAAATGACACGCACAAATTTATCTTTGACGCCAATTTCTTTTCACTATCTACTGCAAAACCATCGCAAATTATGGTTTGTCACAAAACCGTCGCCTTTTCATCAAAAAATAGTGACGAAATTTGGTTCGTCACTATTTTGATGCTTTCTTATGGTGTCCCAGTTATTCAATATATTCTCCACTTTAATTATCCATAATTTTATCAAATTCAAAATAAATGTTTAAAATCCTCAATCCATTACTTTACGCATAATTTCCAAACAAATATCTAATTTTCAATATTCTTTAATTAATTCTTTTAAATAAATTTACTTTTATTAATTCGTCTAACCTTTATAATCAAGTCCAATAATTCTATTTAATCCCAATAATTCTCTAATACTTTTCACTTGATTCCAAAATTCTATTTAATCTCAATATCTTTAAATAACATCTATAATCATAATTAATACTATCAGTCATAAATTTAATTAAATCCTCCAATTTAATAAATTTTCTCAATCCATAATTAAATCTCAACTTAACTTAAATGCCCTCACTATTTTTTAGTAATTCCATAAAATACCTTAACGATTCCATAATCCTTAATTCCAAAATTCCAACAAATTTCCCTAATTAAAATAAATTCTCTTAATTTTCATAATTTAATCAAAATTCAACATTAAACCTTAATATTCCATCCATAAATTAATTAACGCCACTATATATCTATCTACTTCATTCACATGCCATTAAACCTCTAATAAACATCAATTCATAATTTAAACCCAAATTACAATTATTGAATAATCAATAAAAATTCATGAAATCTCACTAGAGCATCCATAATTTGAGATAATTGCACCATTGTGTTCAGAACGATGAGTAAAACGTTTTGTCCTAATTTGCCTACAGGGCCTCGTTGGAGCCGCTGTCAAAACCTCCACACGCGATGGTCAGAGTTCTCCACCAATAACCGGTGATGACACCACCAATACGAAAATATAGATCATCATTCCAAGAGTCCATAGGAGATGACAGTGTAATTAAATTCCCCTCCATTTAGCCGAAATTGACTAAAAACTATGAAAAGGGCAGAAACTTTGACTAGTTGCCACCACTGGTATATGTAGTTTCCAATGATGAGCTATGTACCAAATCGAAGATGGTATACGTTGTTTCTAATGATGAGCTTTCCAACGCCACTAACCATGTAGTTTCTAGTGATGAGCTTTCCAATACCACTAACTATGCTTGATTTGGATGTCAAAATCAAAAGATATAAGGATTTGAATTTTGTTGATCGAGAAAATCACATTTTCTCCTCCTTTCGCTGCCAGCACTAATTTACCACAGCCGGTTGCCTCCTACAGGTGAGGGGAAGCCGTCGACACTGTCTATGTCGGTCAATGATGGCCGGAGCATGCCAAACCAACCCCTTCTCCTTCCCTCTCTCTTTCCTTCCTTTCCTTTCTTTCTTTCCTTCCTCCTTTCTTTTTTTTTCCTTCCTTTTCCCTCCTTTTCTTTCTTTCTTGTTGCTTTCTGATCCTGGGAGATGGGTAAATTACAAATTTGGTGTCTAAACATTTTTTGTTCAATCAAGTGTCTTAACTGGCAAAATCATTTTTAATGTGGTATTTTTTTTTCAATCTAAACAATCAGTGGTTGCCACATGAAAATTCATCTGACCTGATATCAAATTCTATTCATTATTTTAACTAATTATATATAGGTACATAATTTCTTCACTTTAAATACATAATTATTCATTTTTTAACTTTCTATATATACTTAAACAAATTCTATTTTTATCACTATAGAATTTATTCAAATATATATAGAAAGTAAAATAAAACAAGAATAAATTTGATATTTAAAATGAAAAAATTATGTATCCAAATTTTAGATACATAATTAGTTGAAATAATGTGCAAAATATGATACCAGGTTAGATGAATGCAACAAAGTTACGGATTTTACCTATTCAAATTAGAGAAAACATTACATTGAAAATGATTTTATCAGTTCAAACACTTGATTGAACAAAAAAAATTATCTAAATACTGAAATTAAAAAATTAAAAAGTTCATACACCAAATTTACAATTTATCCTTGGGAGATTATGGTGTGATTGGTCCCATGTGAACCAATAATAACCATACAAAATTTTCTTCTTCTTTGTTTACATGTATGTATATATATTATTATAAATACATAAATACACATGATTAAAACTCTCAAAAATAATTCAACAATATTTCTACATAAAAAATAATTTTTTCCATGAACACTTTTTTAATAATTGAGTTCTAATTTAAATTACTTTTTGTGGTAACTTTACTTAAATAAAATCTCAATATAAATAAATCATATAAAATTTAATATTGAAATTTAATCATATAAAATTTAATATTGAAATTTAATCATATAAAATTTAATATTGAAATTTACTTAAAATATTTATAATAATAATTATCATTATTATTACCTCTATAAAATTCTTTTTATATATAATATCATTAAATTTCAAATTTAGAAATAAAATATAAGATCATAATCCCATATATAAAATTAAATTTAAAATCTAAATTAATTACCAGTAAATATATTTTAATTACTCAAATATTCATAGCTCTAGAGAAAATATAATTTGTAAATTTTGGGGGTGTTACAATCTATTTTTGTATTACAAATAATAAGCTATTCATTTTTAAGTTATTTTCATAAATACTAAATTACTAACTATAAATACCTATGTATTTTCTACTTCTATGTGGGAAAAAAATATTTAAACTTGCTGATTAAAGAATATACTCATACAGGGGAGATTTATAAAAAAGATCAAGGGATTATATAATTATATGGCCAAAACCTCAAGTGTGCAACTCGGAAACATTATTGCTATAGTGATAGAATACATGTGATCAACTATGAATTGATCGCACTTTTACTTTGGTCTATCGCTGGACTCTCACTTGTCAACTTAAAATTTATCTTTCTCTTAATGGATTTAAATCTTTACTTCTAATAAAATACCAATTAGCTTTTACTTGACTGATACTAAACTACAAAGTTGCGAGTTTGAATTACCATCATACATAAATTAAAAACAAAATATTGGATCAATGACAACAAATCAAGAGGGTAAGAAGCAATTTCTTGCTTTCGATTAGTTGAAGTTTCTTCTCTCCCAATCAGTTATCAACTATTATTACAAGACATTTTTCACAAGATTTTATATATATATATATATATATATATATATATTAGTATTATTCATTCAATTCAATATTCATATGTCATCTACAATCTAAAATATTTATATTAAAAAAATATGATTAAACCAAATATAATTATTATAATAATTCAACTACTTAGATTTTTTCTGCACGGTTTTGAAATTGTTTTGATGTCATAAAACCGTTTTAAGTAGAGCTCTTCAATAAATTTATCGTAGAATCTTTAAAAATCATGAGTATTCGCAGAATAGATCAATATTATTGTAAAACCAAACAAGCTCATCTTATTATTTTACAATCTTTATAAAGTAAAAGAAACTCACAACATAGAAATGAAGCTGACACAAGCAAGAAGAGCTAATACAAATGATTTGACTGCTACAGAATTTGGCACCTTCCCCTTATCCTTCCTTAGGAACAGGCCTTGGTATAAAGGCCAATTAATAAAAACCAACGCACCACAAAGAAGAATTTGCAAGGACATCTCCTCATAAAGCCTAACAATACCACAATTAACTACCACTTTCTTCACCACCCCAACAAAGCAGAACAAATTGAGCATTGCAAGTGTAGCTAGGATGGTGATCAATAGAGAAGAATCTCCAAACTCCATTACCTCTTTCTCATATCGTTGCAACACATCTTTGTCTGCGACTTTGGCTGTGATTATGAATGTTGAATCAACAAATCCTAGAGTCTTTAAAACTATGTCAATGAAGGCAAGGAAATAGGAGCTCGTTCTTTTATATAGCCAAATTCGTTGGTCGTTCCACCAGCCTATGATTGTACCCCCACATTGAAGAAATTCAACAAGGCTGTAGATGTACCTTGCAGATATCACATAAGCAAACGGTAGGAACCAGGGGCTTGAGACCTGAACCAAACCAAAAGATACATTAGTTTTTTTTTTTTTTGTGGGGGGGGGGGGGGGAAGGGCAGGGGGGGAGAGCAGATATATGTTAGTAATTGCACAACACCAAGACAAAGGTGACAAACATATCGGTGAGGTTATCTTGAGTCAAAATTTCCTAGGATCTTTTTTTTTTTTTTTTGAAGAATTTAAGTTGGGTTACTTTGAGTTAAGAGTAAGACTCATGTTCTTGAAGAAATGATTTCAAGGCAAATTTACGTATTTTATTATAATATTATAATTAATAATTTATCGTTAAATTAAATAAAAATTATTAATTATCATTGGATCAGTATATTACAACCAATAAAATAAAAAATAGTTATATTGAATTAGCAAATTGTTTCTTAACATTATTGTAGAATTCACCCAATAGAAATTACCATAACTTTGACAATGTTATTTTTAAAAGAAGATGTATTGATACTAAATACCTAAATCTTTTCACATTTTTGCTTTTTTACCAAAACGTTTTAAAAAATGCAGTTTTTTAAAACTTTTACGTATTTATTTGAATTTTCCTAATGCCAAAAGTTAAAAAGTAAAAGACACTTTTCACTTGTTAATATAGCTTTCAAAAGTGTATTAAAAGATTTTTCTTTAAATTTTAAGACCCATAAATATCCAAAAAAAAACTATAAAAAATAGATATTATCAATTTTAATATTTTTAATAATAATTTCTTAATTTTGATCACAAATTTAATAATTAATATAATACAAAATTTTTGATAAAATTATTAAAGAAGAATGGTGTTTTTTTTAATATATATGGTAGTCAAGTCATCTAATTATATATGTCTCTTTTTATTATAGACAAAATTGAACCAAATATGTAAAGATTTGAATAAAACTATCTATTCTGAAAAATTTAAGTAAAACGGTGAAAATAGAAAAAAGTTCGGGTATTTATTGTCATTAGGCCTTAAAAGAATTTTCATAAATTTTTAATAATTTAGATAAGACAAATTCAAATCAAATCCTAACAATTCATATTTGAACGAGTCAATAAGTCAAATTGAATTGGACTTTAAAAATTTTGGATTATGATTTTAGGTGAGCTCAGATCGATTTAAAAATTGTTAGCTCTCAAAACTATATCAATAGAATGATGCAGATTGGAAGATGATGAACCTGTGGAAACAAGGCTATGCCCTTCTGCAGACAAAGTGAAGGGAAAATGGAGTAATATAAGGTTGGCAGGCAGTTTGGAACCCAAAGACAATAACAGCAGTAGGCAAGTCGATGGCCAAGGCTAATCTTTCCATTTGCATATGCAGGGCTGTACTTGGAAAGCAAAATCTGGAGATCACCTTCAGACCATCTTTTATGCTGCACCAGTGTCTGAGGCAAAGTGGTTGGTGCGAGCCCTACGAACGCTTTCCTTTCCGGATTAAAATAAATTGATCTCCATCCTTGTAAATGGATTGACAATCCGGTAATTACATCTTCGACTGGACACCCGTACTTCAACCCCATCTGTCATCAAGTGCAAGTTTTTAAAATTTGTATTCCTAAATGTGAAATGAAAAGTTCAGAATGACAGCAATTATAGACCTCTTTTCCCCATTGAGTGTTCCGCTCATAAGTACAGCTTGCAAAAGGCTTAGTTCCTTCTTCTAATTCTTGAATACTATGCAGTCTCTTATGATCAGCATGTGTATTCCATTCAATTATACCATTCTTGGTATATTTCCTGCCACAAAGAATGTCTCTTCTGTGAAAGCAGCCAGTTCCAATGTATAAAGGGCCCCCAAAACCATCTACGCCATGGAATTCCACCTGCATTTCCACCCAGAAGGGGGAAAAAAAAAAAAGATTATACAAACACTACTGATTGATGTGTGTGTGTGTGTGTGTGTGTGTGTATAGAGTAATGCACTTACATCGAAACCGACTCGTAGTGAACCGCTGTATATCTCATTTTTGGTAATATTTCCAAAGCTTTGTGGATACTGCACAAAAGCAATGTCCTGGCCATTTTCTTCATCCATGAAGAAGCATAGTGCATCCCTTACAGATTGTGAATTGTTCGAGTACATATCGCAGTCTAGATTGAGAATAATCTTTCCATTGCTAACCTTTGATGACAATCTTATCTGCACATTATTATAATTAAACCATAAAAACAAGCAAATAAATGACGTTGAACTTTGAAAGCAACCAATGGGAGCAAAGTCATTTAACAACTAAACTAACCCATTGGAATTAGGTGTGTGTTTGCTGTAACTAATTACTATATATACATATATATATATACTTATATATACATATATATATACGTGTGTGCATATATACATGTGTGTGTGCGTGTGAAAATATATATGCATATAACTTACCAAAGTATTCATGGCTCCAGCTTTGAAATTATGGGGATGTTGAGGTCTCTTCTCTCTAGCAAGGTAAGCTAAAGTGGGCAATGGTAACCCAGTGATATCTGTGGCATTTTGATCTTTCCCATCTATCAAAATCTGGGAAACAAGATGAAAATTCAAACATCAGGCGTCAACCAAATACAACACAATAAGAAATGACAGTGTTTATAATTATAACTGTGATTAGATGGCTTTTTTATTACTTGAAGTATTGTGTCATGATCACATGGTGAAAAGTATGATTCCCACTTTGAAAATCCTTTGTGTTTCAATCGTGCTTCTTCAGGAATTCGACATAGCTTTGATGCAGTTTCAATTCGCTCTTCCATTTCTTCATATAATTTCTGCCACGAATTAAAATGAAATATTTTATTTTATTTTGTTATAGAGCCTCATTAATATATCTGTTAGGGTCGGCTCAACAAGTATGGAAGCCATAAACAAAAGAAAAATTTGGACCTTTTTTTTATTAAAATATTAAAAATTTTAAAACATATTGGATTATATTTTTTTTCTACATTGAGCCCTTTAAACCAAGTAAAAGGAAAAATATAGGTATTCTTATAATAATTTCACTTTAAAATTTTTTTAAAAAAATTTGGGGGTCCTCGGGGCTGGCCTTAATGGCTTGGCCCTAAGGTCGGGACTGATATCCGCTCCAAGTAATAGATGCATAATTCAATCATATTTTGATAGTAATAGTATTATAATAAATCATATTTAGTATTAATTTACAAATTCATAATATAGATACCTTCTATTCACTTATTATATTATTTTCATGGAGTTTTTAAATCAACTTTATAATGATACATAATATGATATTGTACATCCCCTTTATTATTCACTCACCCCTAGTTACGTCTATTATCTGTTTCCCTAATTTAAATAAGGCTAGTGATAGGTATAGCTCCCGGCGCACTCATTAGTGACATTTTTTTTTTTTCAAAATCAATGCATAATTTCTTCATTCGCTATTAATTTTTTTTATATTTTTTTAATTTAATTTACGTATTTTTTTGATTCATTATTTATATTTATAAACAATTTTTTGAACAATCAAAGCAGTAACTATATTAGACTACGTTTGGATTTATTTTTTAAATTTAAAATTTTTTTCATTATTTATTCATTTTTTATAATATTATATTTACATTTCGCATCTATACAATCAGATTTTATATCTTCATATAATTAGACATAGTCCTAATAGTAAGACTCAATTTTTCAAATACAAAATTTCTTTATTGTTTGTTCACTTTATATAATATTTTCATTCAATTTTCGTATTTGTTCAATCAAATTTTTTATCTAAATAAAACCCAAAAGCTATATTACTGTTCACATAACTTCGAGAATATATCAAATATTTTCCTTTAAGTAAATATTTCACCATTATGTTTGGGAAATGATAAACACATTTATACCTTAATAGCTTCCAACTCTTTTGTCTGATGTTGGTTAAAAATGGAGTCAAAATAAGCAGCAGGAGACCTTGGCTCCACTCTGAATTTTTTGCAAAAAGGCACCCAAAATCTTGCGTACTCGGATGCTTCTATCAGAGCATAAAATGTAAGATCTGATCCTCCATCATCGGACAGATATACACTAAGTTTTTCTGGTGGATAATCATATGCCATAACTGATAAAATGGTGTTTATCACCATTATCGGTGGCTCTATTGTGGGATTTGCCGTGCACACAAAAATATCTACTCCAGGCAAGTCATGTTCATGTCTGTATATTCAAACAGACAAATTAAGCGTCATATATCGATATGAAACAAGTTTAAAAATAAAACAAAAAACTCAATTGGAAATATAATATTATATCTACATAAATAGATGATTCATTGGAAAAGAAATGCAAAACTTAAGCATGGAGATATTTTTGTCTTTTGCATACATTGAAATTATTTAAAGCAAATATTAAAATGTGATTTCAGATTTTTTGTAATATAGAGGAGAAAATTCATCATTATGCTATTAAAAAAAAAAAAGAAAACTAAATTCTCAATTTAGACTCTGATTGTTTTGTAAAAATATTTTTCAAGAAAATATTTTATATATTTTTATATGTTTGGATGCATCCAAAAAATTGATCAATGGGAAAGATTTTTTTTATTAAAGACAAAATAAGTCATTTTTTAAGAAAATGACTTTTCATTCAAAAAATTATTCTTAAAAATTTTTTCATATTTATGAAAATAAAAAGAATTTATATGAAAACTAACTAAATATGTCAGTTTATATATCAACTGCCGGTAACTATCTCCGACGATCTTGAACTACCATCCAACAGACAACGACCGGCCTAGTCGCCAAATGATCATCAGAAGAATTTTCAACTTTTTTTTTTTTACATATTTTTGTTTTATATTTAAGTATAAATTAAAATATAACATTTTGAATATTCTAATAGTCTTTTTTATTTAAAAAAAAAAAGCAATATATTTCAGTCACCAAATGGTTGTAGAGACATATGTATGCTTAAGGAATGTTTTTACATTTCTATAATAACAACTTTTTGGTAAGAAAATATATAGAAGAAGTATTCTTTGCTGATTGATAATATATTTTTTTATATGAATTTTAATAGTCAAAAGTTAATTGAAAAAAAACTTAAATTTAAATTTTTTGTAAATAATTATTAAATTAGCTTAAGAATATAATTAAATCACTTTTTTTTTTTTCATATTTAGAAGTATCTCAAAACTTAAGAAAAAATATTATAATTTTAGCCAACAATTATATCTTGCTGCGACACCAATGCCATATGTGCTCGGAAAGAATTCAAATTCAGAAGACGCAGACTATTCAACAAAATTGATATATTTATAATATTCTCATCGTTTAGAGTTCTGATATTATTGAAATATAAAAAGAAAATAAAGAGTAGAAGCTATCTCAGATATGCTTATGTACGCAGTTTACCAAGAAGATACCTTTGAGAGAGCCTGTCCTTGAAGGTGCACCTGTGGACTTTGTTCCACCTGACAGCTTGAGTAATGAACCAGTAAAAACCAAACCATATCTCAGCTCCGAGCAATCCAATCCAAACCCATCTGCCATCTTCTCCTTTTCTTGGCATGTAACAAAACCTATAACTCCATACCAAACAGATGCCTACAAACACAGTTGCTGCGAAGAGCCTATAGATGACCCTTCCCTTAACTATTTTTGTTTCAAACAGAGGAAGATGTTTATCGCTTCTCATCTTTTCATTTGTTTTTGACAAGTGAACGCTTTAAACCGTATATATATATACATATATATAATGAAGCAATTAATTTTTCAAATCTGACATAGTGACAATGTTTTTAAGACCGAACTGTTTAGCGAATCGGTTAATTGATCAACTCTCAGTTTATTTAATTTAATTAATTTGATTTAATTAATTTAATAATAAATAAAAATTTTTAAAAAACTATTAAAAAGCTTTAAAATATCAGAAAAAAATATTTATAATAATAAAAAATAAAAATAATATTAAAAATTAATCAATTAAATCAAACTAATCCTTAATTTAATTATTAATTTTATCAATTTGATAATTAAGTCTTTCCTGATTTTTAAAATACTGAGTAGTGGACTACACGCACAGAGACAGGTGTGGCTGGTTCAATTTAATAACTGGGTCCACATGCACATCTGGTGTTATTAATGCCAGCTCTCACCAATCCAACTTTTTAAAATGAAAGAATTGAAGCGTTTTCTTGTTTTTTCACGTTAGGTCGCATCATGTGAAAGAAAGAAACTTTATGATGGGAATCTCGATTGCTGCTTGTTCATATTATAACGCAAATCTTGATTGTTACCTGAGGAAATGCGGAAGAGAAGGAATTGGGTTGTTTTTGGGTTATTCTAATATTATGTGAAAGAAATCAACTAACCCAAGTTGGAATTCCTCCATTTCGCTGGGAATGGCTCAATTGAGTTGCGTAGTCTATCAAATACCACGGCACTCTGGAAAATCAGCAAGTACCTTTAGCTTCATTTTATCTCGAAAGGGAAGCTAACCAGTGGTTTCAATAGGAGCGAAGGGGGTGACGTGGTGGGGGCTGGATAATGTCAGTTCTACTTTTATTAAATTACATATTTTACACTTAGATGATGATATTTGGCAAAAAAAAAAAAAGTCTTACTCAGCCTGTAATTTTGAAATCGCACTCGCAATTCACAGTATTTCAGTCTTGCTTGTAAACACTGTCAAATAATAGGCAATTTTATAAAAATAAAAAAATAAAAGTGTAAGGACTCAATGTATAGAAATAAAAGCGTAAGAGATAAAAGTAAAAAAAATTATAAAAGTGCAAGGAAAAAAATAGGTTTTTCCAACATTTTATAATAAATTAATATGCAAAATGATTTTGTCTCAATAAATTACAAAAGAAATTTCACGTTTAACTCTTTATTTGGAAAATAATTAGTGAAAAGAGAAAATTATGTGCTAAAAAATAAAAAGAGTAATTATAATCTCTCCTTGTTTAGAAAAGGTGAAAATATGAAAAAAAATAAAATAATATATATATTTAATAAAGTTGAATTATAATTTTTTCCCAATAAATTTAAAATCTCAACAATTAAAGTAAGAATATATAAATAATTTTCTTAAACTAACCTCATTTTTATTTCACTTTCACCTTATATAAGCCCAAGAAATTTAATTTCATCTCATTATCTCTTTCTTTTTATCAACCTTTGCTAAATATAAGAAAAATAAATTTCTCCTCACCTTTTTCTCCCTCCTCTTTCTCTTCTATTATTTTCTCTTATTTCCAAAGAAAGTATAAATCATTTCTTTTTTCATGAAACATAAATTGATAGAACGTAGGAGTGAAGCCGAAGTTGTGAACGAATAGCAGTCATTAATGAATTTGGTTTATTTGTACTGGTTAATTAAAACGCATAGCTTTCAAGTAAATAGTTTTGATTATTGCCTCCAAATTCAATCTGCAGTCGGTGACCTGCCCTGCTATCTTTACTGCTACTGCTATTTGCAATATTAAGATCCATGATATCACAATTGCAACGTTTCAACATCTTCAAAATTAAAAAATACTCTCTTTTTTCTTTAAAAATAACTTTTCTCTTTCAGTATTTTAGTTTTATCGCAGATATATTCTACCAGTGACAAACTTTTTTTTCTTTTTATTTTTTTATTTTCTAATAAGATTGGTTATTTTATTATATTTGTTAGTTTTTATTTTGTTTTATATCTTTTTTAGAGTTTTTGTTTTAGATTTCTTATTTTGTCTCTCTTGACGAGAGTTTGAGTCTTTCTTTTTTTTAAAAGTTTTAGTAGTTTAAAATTGATTATTTAATAGTATATGATTATATATTATTGGGTATGAATTTCAATCTACATTGTGTTATAGCACCATATATAATGAAGATTTTCATAGTTGATAAAGATACAAAGTTATCAAAAAGGATTCACAGTGAATATAGAACCATAATTTCGGAGTTGAGCTAATGTATAATTATTAGTAGTGTGATAATCGATTTCATATTAGTAGTCTAGATCATAAGATTATTTTCTTTTTACATATGTCATATAACTATTTATGAATGAAAATATTTTTTATTATTCTCAATAAAAATCCATGATCATTAGATTATAGTTTGAATTTTATAATAGTCATATAGTTATTTTTTAGGGTTAATTATGATTTTTCACCCTTTAGGTTTTCCTTAATATCCCTTATTTTATAAAAATAAATTTCATCATCCTCATAGTTTGACATTATTCCTTATGTCTATTTTACTACGAAATATACATAAAGTGATCAAAATACTCTTATTTTTATATTAAGTTTTCATTCTCACCAATCCAAAGCTTGAAGCCTTGCAAGTTCACCATGTTTATCGGGAGGCTAATGGTGCTGCTGACTGGTTATCTAATGAGGCTCTTAGGTTCAATAGAGGTATGTCCGAATTTACTTCACCTCCGCCTGGGATCATGCAAATTCTTTGAGCTGATATAATGCATGTTAGTGAATTCTACAAAGACTTATTTAATGATGTGATTAAATAATGTGGTCTAATTTAATGGTAAATAATAATTTTTATCTAATCTAACAGTATCTTATTATATCTAATTAATGATAGATAATAATTTTTATCTAATCTAACGGTAATTATCGTGATAATATAATAACGTAAACGATTCTGTAATTTTTATCAATGAATGTTACTTGGGATAGGCAAGTGCCTAGTTGGGTTTATTCCTTCCTGTGTAACCAAAAAGAAATTTATTTATCTTTCTTTTTAAACTAAACCCAGTGACCATACATTTTGCAAATTCACCAGCAAATAATTACTGTAAAGCCATAAATAAAAAACTCAGATCAAAATTTGCCATATCCCACACCCACATATCAGAAATAAAATAAGTCCCAAACCTTCAACAAAAAAATCAAAATAAAAAAATAATCAGGTTATAGCCATTATGAGATCGGTGACCAATCAGAGTTCATAAAGAGAGAACGACGGTCAATTATGCCGCACCACTGCCTTCGCTGTCTTGAACACTGAACATGTTGAAATCATCCTTCGTGTACTGTTTGCTATCGTTTTTGGCTTTTATTTAAAAATATTTTCATTATGAATTTTTTAAATTTTGATTCAAATTTTAAGATTAATATTTAGAAAAATAAGTAATTTAAATATATAAAATTAATGTGAAGGATGCGTACTTTAAATATGTATAAATAACGTATTAAATAATATATAATCTTATTATTAGAAAAGTAAATAATAAATATCAAATAATATTACTTTAAAAATTAATTAATATAAGGTAAAATTTTTGGGATAATTTATTTTATAATGACTAGGTCATTTCAGAAATAAATTACTAAATCTTAAGTTTAAAAATATAAGAGATTAAATTCTCATATGAGAATTTTTTTTTTTTATGCATTACTAATATTTGCAATAATATCTATATATTTGAGGAAAAATTATTTTATTTTTTAAATTATTTTATAATTTGTAAATAAATTTATTAGTTTAAAATAAAAAATCTGTTTTTATTATTTAAATAACTTTAAATCACAGTATACTATTAAGTTAACCGAAAAAATTTATTTTTGATTGATATGTATTTTTTTAAAAAAGTTTAGGAGTGAATTCAATTTTTATCTACTGAAAAACTATCTAAAAATTTATTTAAAATACTTATGATAATTTAATGACTAAAAAATTAGTTACGTGACTATCATAAAATTCAAACTATAATTTAATAATCATGATTATAAATTACCCACTTCAATACTTTTGAGCTACGTACGTTATTTTATTTATTTATTCATTGTTGCAATTTTGTTATCAAACTATGTCACATAAAAATTTAGCTTTGAATTTATTGAATAATTATGCCAAAGAAAAAATGTGTGCTATATATAAAATTTAATTAAATAAAAATATTCCACATCAAAAAAATTATAATTTTCCTAATGTGCATATTTTTTTATATTTTTAAACAGTTAAAGATATCCTTGATAATAACAATGATTATATTAGATTGAGATTTATTTTAAAATTTTCCAATATAAATTTTTTCATTATTTATGCATTTTGTCCAATAAAATTTTATATCTTAATATTTTAATTTCAATAACTAAATAAAATTGTGATCATTATAATAATATTAGATCATGTTTTACTTTAATTTTTTTAAATACAAAATTTGTCATTATTCATTTATTTTTGTAGATTACTTATTAAATTTTTAAATATTTAATTAAATTCATTATTTAATTATTAAAAAATGCCAAATAAAATTAAAAGTTACGTATACTAATCATTTTGCTTGAAATAAATATTTCACCATCATAGTTGGAGAAATGATAAGGACAAGTACCTTACTTCCTTGTTTGGAAGAAGATAAAATAAAGAATGAAGAAAAATAAAGAAGAAAAATAAGAAAAGATTGTAATTTTCATTGTTTGAGAATGAAATAAAAATAAAGAGCAAAGAAAAATTTTTATTTTCTTTTATTTATTTTCTCTGAAAAATAAAAGAAATGTGATAATTGAATGAAATTATGGTGAATTTATCTTTTTACTCTCAATATTTCAATTGAAAGAGAAATTTTTTTCTTTTTTTATTGAAACACATGAAAAAAAAAATGAATGAATTATTTTTCTTTATTTTTTATTTAAATATAAAAAAGTCACTTAATATTTTTTTTTTCTCTAAATAAATTGCCAAACATAGGGAAATAGTTTCGAACTCTTTCGTCTAATATAGGTGGAAAATGGAGTCAAAATAAGCAGCAGGTGGCGTTGGCCCCACTCTATGGAATTTTCCGTGAAGACAAAAGCTATCTAACTCTTGTGGGCAAGTCATGCTCCTGTCGATATATTGAAACATACAAAAATTCGTGTTGCCTTCGATGTGAATCACCCAACGCAGTGGGGCTAAAATAGACGGTACAGAATGCAGTATTGATATCACGAGCTGTGACGTGTTGCAGCCTTTAATATGTGATGGTTCTATATAACAAATTTCAGGTTTATATCTTTTCGCAAAATCGTAAAAGCTATCAGCGAAGCCAAAAGTTAAGGGCAAATGCTGAGGAGACTGCGCATTTCGGTGGCAGCCATTATTGAGTTTGGTTATATATATATATAAAGATGAAGCAAAAAGATGTTAGAACGATAATGTGTTAGAAGTTCGGTAAATTTGATTGACGTGGCAACACAGAGTAGAAGTTTGATAATAATAATAATCACTGCAAATATGGGACTTTATAGATTGTAAATAACCCAATTCATTCACGATAACAGAAAAAATGGTCTAATCTTTCATGAATAATTGAATAAAAACATCTTTTATTACTATTTTAAAATTTTTAAAAGTATTTAAAAAGAGGGGAGAGAGACAGAGAAAATAAAGAAAGAAAAGATAAAATAAAAAAATAGAGTAAAAAATTATTTTAAATAATGATATTTTTATCATAATAAAAAAATTTAATGAATTGAAAATTTATTTATAAATTATATTGAAATTGATAAAATTAGATTTAGATCTCATTGAATCAAAACCTTAAAATCTATGAATTTTGAAATAAAAAATTAAATAAAATTGTTCATTCATTAAAGTAAGAGATTTTATTCATTGATGCTTTAAAAAAAATTAAAAAATTGATGCTTCAAAAACACAATTTAATTTTTATATTATTATTATAAAGCCAACATATGGACGCAATTTAATTTTTTAAAAATAATTAATGCTTTTATTTACTGTAAGTTATATTCTTCTATCTCTCTCTCTAACAAACTAAAAAATACCAATAATCCATTCTAATAAAAAATTAATATGATATTTTAAATAATAAATAATATGCTAAAATTTATTGCACTAAATAAATTGTTGACATTGAACTTTCACTTTAATATCATTCAATAAATATAATAAATAATAATATCACTACAAAATATAAAATTTTAATTCAACACTTTCAAAACAATTTAACACCAATTTGAAAATGCGTAAATCGCGGAATATTGCCTAGTTAATTAAAAATGCAGAGCTTCATCTATTATTATTATTATTATTATTATTATCTTTGGTCCAATTTTAATCTAAAATGTATTTTATTTATAAATAATTTTTTATAAAATTTAATTGTAAATAAATTTCTATATTTAATATACTACAAACAAAAATAAAATTCATTTCAAATGAAATGAATTTTATATTTGACTTAAGTGTAGGATTCAATAAAATATTTTATTTTATAAAAATTTCTGATGTCATTCTTTTAAAATTTTTACAAATATAAAAGAAAAGAAAAGAGAGAGAGAGATAGGGCAAAGAGAGGAGAAAGACGGGAAAAAAGAAACAAAAGTAAAAAATATATTTTAATTAAGGGTGTTTTTTTCATAATGAAAATTTTTATAATTTTAGAATTCATTTGCAAATTCTCTGTCAAATTTGATAGAATTTGGTTTAGGTATAACTAACTCTTAAAATTTAATGAAATAAAATTCTAAATAAATTTTCATATACTCCAAATACACAAAATATGAATTTGCAAATAAATTCAGTAAAAATTATAAAATTCATTCATACTGAACACAATGTAATTAAGAATTTACAATTTACGTGATTAGAATTTAATAGATTATTTAAAATAATAAGAATTTAATAGATTATTTAAAATAATATTTAAAATGTTAATAAAATTAAATATTAAAATAATATATATTTTATAGTAATATATATAATAATATAATATAAAATAAAATTTAATATAAAATTATATAATATATTATAATATATAATATTATATATAAATTAATATAAATTATATGTATACAATATATTTAATATTAAAATAAAAAATATATAATATATATAAAAATAATATATATATGAATATATATAAATTTATATTATATATAAAATATAAATTAAATATAAATTATAATTATAAAAATTAAATAGTATATTATATTATAATTTTAAACATAATAAGTAAATAATATTTATTTTAATATATAAAAATAAATATATATGACCTCTTTCATGTACTTTATTAGTGCATCCGGAGTCACCATGCGCCTTTATTGTAACAGGCCAAAGCTATTTGTATTATGTATAATTGCTTGATAATTGTATTGAAGAATCCCAAAAAAAATTAGAAGCGATAGTTTTTTTATCTAAATTTGAACTCGTTTGAAAAAAATTAATTTGAATTTAACTAAATTTGAAAGTAAATTTGAAATGATTTGAAAAATTTTGGTTCAAATTCGATCCAATCTAAGTTTAATGTGCAAATCAACCCGAATTCACTCGATCTATAAATCGATCCAAATAACTCAATCTAAATTATTAAAATGTTTATAATTTATTTAAAATTAAAAAATTCTTTATTTTTTAATTTTATATTAAATTAAATTAAATAAATTACTTATTTTTATTATATATAATCTTAAAAAATAAATTTAATTAATCCATTAGATATTTAAATGAAATTAAAAAATCTTAATCAAATTCTATTTATATAAAATCTATTTAACTAAGAAATAATTTTTTAAAAAAATTATTTTTCTTAACAAATTATGAGTAAATATTATATAAATAATAAAATTTAAATAGACATTTTAAATACATTTAAAAAATAAATAATAAATAATTCAGCCTAACTTAAAATATTATTTTTAGGAATAAATATGAAATTTGATCCGAAATCTTTTTTATATACAAACCTAATAAATGACATGAATCTATCCAAAATCTAACTCAAAAATTGCATAATCCAAAAATGACCGATCAAAATACACTGTCATTTTTCTAAATCACCCCACATTCTCCGTGAGTTCCACCAAACCTTAATGGTATTGCCGCAAACCGAATACTCGAATAGGTTATGAGCAATGGGACATGAAAACATATGCAAATGGCACGAACCATTTGCTTGACACTTGAGACTTGTAATGTAGAGGTTTAGTATCTTTGTAAGCTATGTTTGGCAACATGAATGTAATATAACTAGAAATTATTTGGATTACTATATTTTATTATATTCAATTGCATTATAGGGTAGGCAAGGAGACTGGAGCCCATAATATATAAAATCAAACTCGATTTGCTAAATGGTCTAACCGTGACTTATTACAAATGTGTAGTTGAAAATATGTAATTATTAATCTCTTGTTAATTGAAAATTTGTAATTGTTAATACTTTGTTAATTAAAAATGTGTAATTGTTAATTTTATAATTTTTAAAGTAATTAAATTTTATTTTATTATCTATATTTAGACTTATTAATATTTAATTTAAAATTGTTGTGATTTGTTTATTTTGTAATTTTATAATATATTGATATTTAGATTTAAATAATTTAATAATATATTGACATTAAAGTTTAATAAATTAATAATCTATATTTTAAATTAAGTATGACAATTAATTTATTAATATGATAAACTTTCTAATTTTAATTTTTTAAATTAAATAAATTAATAGCAAATATTTATTGTTTATAAATATTTAAATTTAGCAACAAATTAGTGATAAAAAATTTTTTATTTTATATAATTTTAAAAATAAATTTACAGACAAAAAATTTAATTTGTGGCTAAATTATTGATAGATATCTCAAATCTATCTCTGAGTTACTGACAAATTGAATTTTTCGCTATTAAACTATTACCGATGAGCATTATAGCAGTAGAAAATTTCGTTACTAAATAGTTTTAGCAATGAAATTTATGATTTTAGTGACAATCATTCATTTTTTTACAGTACTATCTCTTGCCAGATGTATATGAAATACCATAGGAGTATGGAATAGCAAATAAAGGCAGTTTCAATAAGTGAATTTGAGAAAAACCTTAACTTATAATTAGCAAAGTTGTTAAAGTTTGACAATTCACCATACTAAATTATGAATCTAGTGATGTGCTCAATAATTGATTGTTTACTTCACTTGAAAAATAATGCAAACTCGGGAATATGATAACCCCTTAAGTAAGGGTTATATGGGTAATTTGGTGAAGGCCTAATCCATATAACTCTTGCCCTACCTCCCTCACATTGTTTGCATCCATATTAACACGAGGAATATGCATGTGACAAATGTTGTCTTTAGAAAATCCATTTCTAAGAACTACTCAGGGAACTCTTTGAGAAATTGGTTCAACCTCACAGAAAAAAGGCTGAATAGTTGGATTGATAACGCTACAAAATTGTTGAGTAGCCGCGAGTTTGCTATTTTGGCGATTATTAGGTTATAGAGGTCTAACAACGAGCAGGTTGAAACCTTTTGTCACTGATTGTTAAGAACGAATCAAATCAGATGGTTCTATTTCTCAATCTTTTTGACTTGCTCTTACGAAACCAAGAGGTCTTGCTCTTACGAAACCAAGAGGTATAAAAGATTGAAAAAAAATTGGTCATTCATAACCACTGATGAAGGATTCATAGAAAAGTTAAGGATTAGTAATCCTTTTTAGAAATAGAATGGATTCGGTCTTATCAGACTTACCCTACAGAAATTATGGCTTCGCTTCTTCCTGGTGATGGATATAACCTCGAAGACTTTGCACAGGTATGGCAAAAAAAACATACATTAGATATTTGTTTAAAAAGAGGAAATTTCATGTTTGAACACCTTGCCTGTTTTAGGTTTAGGGAAGGCCATTTACCAAGTGAGTCTGCGCAGCATGCTTCGAAATAGAAGAATCATTTGATGTGAATCGGCTCTGAAAGAAGGGGCTACTCGGGACTACGCTGATTGACCTAAGGATGGGATAGGAATGAATGAAGGCAGCCAATTCCCTTATTAAAGAAAAGAGAAGAGAGCTGTGGCATCTCTATCAGATAACTGCTTTTTCTGCTACTAATGAATCTAGGGTAGTTGCTCTAAGTCAGTTAGCTAGTGTCACTGGCCTTCAGCATCTCCTTCAGAAGCACCTTCAAGGGAAGTAATACAAGAGTATCTCACTAAGACTCGAATTCTTGCAATGTCTGAGAAAGTCACTCCTAAAATTTGTCCATTTTTCGAGGCCTCAAAGGGATGTGGAAACACATAAGAACTCTTGAATAGAAATGGAAAAGAGATGTAACTCGAGTTCCTTCGGAAATGGCAAGATCTTTGGTGCGAGAAGAAGGGGTTGATCCGTATCATCTTAACTTGGTTCTGATTTATTTATTTTTTTAAGAATATCGAGTCGGGGTCTTCTCCTACCAGTATCGAATCGAACATGTTGAGCCAAATCTTCTTCATGTAAAACCTGCTTTATTTAGATCGGGAAAATCATATGCTTTTATGAAACCATGCGCTATGAAGTGGGAGAGTCAAAGTCAAAAAGAGTATTTCTCACTTCTTTCTCTCATTCAAAACCATGCATGAGATTTTCATCTTGTGCGGCTTCTAAGTGATAAAAGAAATAAGATGAGTTCTTCTTTCTCTTTTCATTACTTTCCTTCGTTGACGTTGTGGAGTGTTGATTTCATGAGAACTCCAAAGTGCTTGTGGATATATCATTTCTTAAAACTTTTAGTTAATATGTTTAACCTATGCTCAAAATTTTCAACATATCCCTTTAGCCTTATGGGCTATGACTCGTTGAATAAGGGTTCAAAAAAATAGGCTTATAATTTATGAGTTTGGGCTAAAATTAATAGGCCTTGATCTTTAAGATACAAATCAAAGTAGGTTTGGGCCAAAAATATTTTGAGTATAAATATAAAGGGCTTAATTACCAAAAAAGTCTTGAACTTTTATGTGTTTTTCAAATCTATCTCATACTTTATTTTTTAACTAAATAATACCAAATTTATAATTTTTTTTTTTAAATATATCCTCAAACCAATATTTGATTATTAAAAAATAGATAAAATATCATTTTGAACCTTGAACTTTTCTAAAAAGTTTGGTTAGACCAAAAAAAAGAAAATACTTAAAAATTATATAAAATCTTGTTTAACTAAAAATTTAATCAATTTAAATTTAATATATTTATTCTAAGTAATTGAAATATAATTTATTTAAATAAATATTTTATTATAAAATATTATTAATTCTTAATTCAAAATGAAAACTTACACCATCATAATTTTTTAAAATAATATAATAATACATAGTTATTACCATTTTTATATACACATTAAATCACTAAACCTTATTTTTTATAAAAAATTAGATAATCTCTTTGTATTAATGAGTTAGATATAAATTTATGAAAAATATATAAATGGAAATTAAATAAAAAATATATAAAATTTTATTTAATTTTTAATATAAATAGTATCTTTTTCACTTTTACATAATATTGTTATTTTTATAATAATATAAAATTTATTTTTTATAATATTTGTTTAGTATGAAAATACTCTCTCTTTTTTTATAAGTATATTATATAATATAAAAATTCAATCCACTTTAATTTTTTAGGACTTGTTAATTTGTTATGTTATATAAATATTTATTTTATTACAAAATTTAATTAATTTAAACTTAATCAATTATTTATTCTCAAAATTTAAATATAATAAATTAACTTTATATTTTATATGGAAAAGTATTTTGCATGATTCTTCTATTAAATGAAAATTAAATATTTAATTATTGTGTAGTTGTAGTACTTTTATCTTATATTTATATGCCTTAATTTTTATTTTTTATTTTTATTATTTGTATGATATGATTATTATTATTATTTAAGATATTTTACCCAATTTATTTACTTGCAAAAATAATTATTATCTATCATTTATATCCATAAATATTAACTTTTTATAAATAAATAGACAATATTTAATTAATAATTTTAATTTTAAAATATATTATATATGTTCAACTTCAAAAATTTCTAAATTTTTCACTGATTATTTATGTATATTTATAAGATTAATTTATTTTTTAACTTCTTATATATTTGAATAAATTAAAATTTAACTATTTTATATTTTTAATAAATTTATTTTCTCTCAAGTAATGACTCATCAATATAAAGAGATAGTTTTATTATTTGCAATAAATATATTTTAGCTATTTAATATGTATATTAAAAATGATAACTATTTCTTATTGCATTTTTTGAAAAAAAATATGATTATAGATATTTTTTATTTTGAATTATAAATTAATGATATTCTAAAATAAAATTTTACTATATTTCAATTACTTAGAATATATATAATATTATTTTTTAAAATATGATTGTGTAAGTTTTCACTTTGAATTATAAATTAATAATAAATTATTTATCTAAATAAATTATTTTTCAATTACTTGGAATAAATATATTAAATTCAATTTGGTTAATTTTTTAGTTAAATAAGATTTTATATATTTTTTAGATATTTCTCTTTTTTTGGGTCTAACCAAACTTTTTTAAAAAGTTCAGGAATCAAAACGATCTTTTATCTATTTTTTAATAATCAAATATTGGTTTGAGGTTATATTTGAAAAAAAATTAAAATTTAGGCATTTTTTAGTTAAAAATAAAGTATGATATAGATATGAAAAACACTTTAAAATTCAGGATTTTTTTATAATTAAGTCAATATATAGTAACAGAAATTGAAATAAGGCTAGGAATAAAAATGTTTTACAGGGGCTTTTTGGCTTGAATTGAATGATATTATTTTAATGACTTAATTATAAAAAAAAGTCTTGAATTTTAGTGTGTTTTTTAAATTTATTGCATACTTTATCTTTTAACAAAAAAATATCCAAACTTCGATTTTCTTTTTAAATTTATCATCAAACTAATATTTGATTATTAAAATAGATAAAAGATCATTGTAATACCTGAGCTTTTTTAAAAAGTTCAGTTAAATCCAAAAAAAGGAAAATAACTAAAAATTATATAAAATCGTATTTAGTTTGGTTTGATTCACTTTTAATATATAAAAATCTAGCCAAATATTACCTTTTTATGCACACATTAAATAGTTAAAACTTATTTCTTAGCAATAATCAAATCATCTCTTTATAATAATGAATCATTTATTATGAGAAAAATAAATTTACTAAAAAATATCATAGTTGAATGTTAAAAACTTAAAAATAAAATAAATAAAAACTACATAAACTGTTATTTAATTTTCCTCTTCTGTATAAACAATATCCTTTTCACTTTGAATAGTGTCAGTATGTTCATAACAATATAAAATTTAATAATTTTTTATAATATTTTTAGTATAAAAAATACTCTATTTTTAAAGTATATTATATAATATAAAAATTCATTCCAATTTAATTTTTTAGGATGTATTAATCTATTTTTTTTATATCAATACATAAAATTTAATCAATTGGTCTATTATTTTATATAAATATATAAAATTCAATAAACTTAGACTTAATTAATTAATTATATAGAAAGTATTTTATCTAATTTTTCTCTTAAATGAGAATTAAATATTTAATCATTGTACACTTGCACTACTTTTATCTTTTATTTATATGCCTTAATTTTTTTTTATTTATTTGATATGCACTCATTTATTTTGTTCTCTTTTAATTTTATCTTTAATTTGTTATTATTTAAGATATTTTAAGTAATTTATTTACTTTAAAAATTATTATTTTCTATCATTTATGTCAATGAATTTTAAATTTCTATAAAAAAAATAGACAACACTTAATAAAAAATTTTAATTTTAAAATATATTAGATATAATCAACTTTAAAAATTTTTCTAAAATTTTCACTTAGTATATATGTATACTTGTAAGATTAATTTATTTTTAAATTTTTATATATGTTAAAAAAATTAGAATGTAACTATTTTATGTTTTAATAAATTTATTTTTCTCTCAAGAAATTACTTATTAATTTAAAAAATAATTTTATCATTTATAATAAATAAAATTTATCTATTTAATATGTACATAAAAATTTTAATTATTTATCATTATATTATTTTGAAAAAAAATATGATTATTGAAGTTTTTAATTTTGAATTATGAATTAATGATATTCTATAACTAAATTTTATAATAAAATATTTAACTAAATAAATTATACTTTAATTACTCAGAATATATGTATTCAACTCAATTTAGTTATATATTCATATATTTAAAGTGAATAAAATTTTATATAAATTTTATTTTTTTGGCTCTAATTGAACTTTTATAAAAGTTTAGGGATCAAAATGATCATTTATCTATTTTTAATAATTATATATTGACTTGAGGATAAATTTGAAAAGAAAATTGAAGTTTGGACATTTTTTTGTTCAAAAGTAAAATATGAGATAATTGTGAACAATATGCTAAAATTCAGGATTTCTTTAACAATTAAGCTTAATTTTAATTGGGTTGTATTTTTTGGAACGATGACGATGATACTCGCCTCCATCTTCTCTTTTACCATTTATAGGATCATCAAGAAATAACTTCTGTTACTCATTACGCACCTCCAGAGAAATGCCTCCTCATAATGCTCCAATGCCAATTTCTTCCAAAATCTTATCTCCAGCTTCACTACTTTAATTCCCCTTAATGGCCCATTAGAGTAGACTGGACTAGGCTAATTTTATTTTTTATATAAACTAGTTGGCCCCAGAACGAAAAACATAGAAACGGGAAATATGAAAATAAACATGAAAAACGATATTTTTTTTAAATATAAAAAATGAAATATAAAAAATGTGTAAATATAGAAAAATATAAAGACATTTGTAAATATTTTTTTTATATATAATAAATATTTAAACAACTAATTATTAGATCATATAAAAAATAATATTAAAGCTAATTATTTAAATTAATATTAACTATAAAAAAATAAATGAGATGATAATAATCAATTACATATTTAAAAAATAAATATAAATGAGATGATAATAATCAATCACATATTTAAAAAATAAATATTAATTGCTCATAAGTTTCATAATTAAAATTAATAATTAAAAAACACGTTTCTAAAGTGGAAACACATTTCTTGATTTTTTTTAAAATAGCAGAAATATGCTCAAAATATTTAGGGCAAGTTTCGGTGAGTTTCTTGAAAGGAAACATTTTCAAAACGTAAAAACGCTTTTCTCCAAGAGTTTTTGTGTATCATAAATACAAACATAATGTTAATACAATAAATGATTTTTTTATTTATGATTTCTTATTTTTTCTTTACACTTTTTTTCTTTTTACAACCTCTCCTTATTTAAAATTTTTTTTATAGCCTTTTCTTTTCCTTTTCTACCTTTTTAATTTTTACAACTCTTTTTTTCCAATCATAAAAAATTTTAAAACTTTTTTTCTATTGCACAATCCATTTTCAGCTTGAAATTCTCATCTTTCACTTTCACTATAACTTCTAAATATTTTTTATCAAAATAAGTCATTAATTCGAAGCAAATATTTTACAATAACATCCATGATTTAAAAAAAATCTTATATTTTGTAAAAGTATTCAAATATCGTTAATTAAATATTATGTGTCATCTAAAATGATTATTTCTTGCATGGAAATATCTAAATAATCAAAGCATAGTGATTTAAATATTTTAATACAATCACCATATGAGCCTTCTCATCTTTAAACATGATCATATCAATATTTGTGCTAATTGCACGTAATAAAAGATGTTGGTACAATTGGATACATTAATATCTAAAATAAAAATATTTTTTTAGTTAATTTATAGAACATGATAAACTTTAATAAAAATTTACAGAATGAGATAAGTATTCATAATATAAATGGGTTGTATATAAATTTTAGTTAACTTATAGAGTGTGATAAACTTTAATAATATAAAAGAGTTATGCATAAGTAATAAGAGTGAAAAAATAATTTATTTAGAGTATACGAATAATACAATTTATTAAATTTTATAGTAAATATAAAAAATGAAAAATTACAAATAAGAATTCTCCTATAATAGACTACAGACGTTCTAGTGGTCTCATATTTGACAATATTGTAGGATAAAAAAATTATGGTCCCGATATATGATAAGGTATATCCCTTAAATGCAACATGTCGAAAAAAAATATTACTTATCTATGCTGACGTTAAAAAGTTAAAATTATTAGTGATTGGTAACATTGCAAGTCAGCTTTTGATGGGCTACAGTCCTTTTTTTTAAAAAAAAAAAAATTAATGGTACATAATCTTATTTTGAAATCACTCATTATCATTGATAAATTATATTTCATTTGTCCTGAAAAGAAAAAGATTGTTCATTATTCATCCTCATGAATTATTTAACTACTTCCTCTGTCTAAATTAGATGTCGTTTTATAGACAAAATTTTGTCTCATAGTATTTGATGTTTTACAATTATCCATAAATATTAATTAATTTTTTTCAACTATACCATTTATCTCTTTCATAATAATTATTTCTTTTTAGAGTGTATAATAATTTATGAAATAATTAAGGTAATATAGTTTTGTATTTATGTAATAACATCTATATATTTTTTAATGTGTGTGTACAAAACTTAAACGACATCTTTTAAGAAATAGATGGAGTAGTAAAATATATTTATTTCCTCATTAAATATAATTAAGGATATAGGTGAAAAATATATTATAAATTATTAATTATCAAAACATAAAATGTAATTTTCTTAAACAATCTGAAAATTATAGATGACAAATTTTTTTGAAACGGAGAAAGTATGAGACACGACTAATTTTATTTTTGATACAAACATAACGTTAACATAATAGAGTACACAGATTAGTGATTTCATATTTGATAATTTTGCAGGATCAAAAAATTATGGTTCCCAATATTAGGGATAAATAGACAAAGTATATCCCTAACACTCAACATGTTGAAAAAACTACTTATCTATGCTGCTGTTAAAAGTTGAAATTATTAGGGTCTAGTAACATGCAAATCAGCTTTTGATGGGTCACAGTCCTTTTTTTCTTTTTAATTTTTTAACCGTACATAGTCTCATTTTGAAATCACTCATTAATGAATTATATCGATTAAAGGTGGCCAATGGATAATGCCTGATCTTTTTTGGATTGAAATATGCTCCAAACAGAGTTTCAGATCACTCATCATATTTATAGATAATAAGAATTTTGATTTTAATTTTAGATTTACCCCTTAAAAATAATATTTAAGACCGAGTCATTTATTTTTTAATTTTAAAATATCTATTTAGATTTTTTTATTATCTATACTATATTTTTTATAATATATTAAGAAAAATAATAATTTTTTAATTAAATAAATTTTATTAAATAAAATTTCATTGAATAAATTTTTAATTTTATTTAAATGCTTAATAAATTAAATATAATTTATTTTTATAAAACAAATGACTACATATAATGAAAGTGAACAACTAAATTAAATCCAAGTAGAATTAAAAATAAAAATATCTTTAAATTTTAAATGTTTGAATAATTTAAAATCGAGTCATTCTAGTTTACCAGCATATTAAATTATAGTCACCTAGAATTTGATCCGAAAATTTTTGAATTGAATTTGGATCATTTTTTTTGTGATAGATTTGAGTCGGGTCAAAAACTCCTATTTCTAAATCAATCTTCAAATCTCACCAAAGTCAAATTGATGTTGTTTGGTTTTACTTTATGTTATAAACTTCTTAAAAACATAGTCAGTATAATTTTCAGAAAAGGAAAAAAATGACCATAATGATCCGAGCAGTACATTGGAGAAAGATGTAGATGAGTTGATGCAAAAACAAATTCGTACAAAGTTAGGAAATAATTTTATAAAATTCTATTGATTTATACAAGAATATTCGAAAATCATACATAAAAAATTCATCAATTCACGAGGGAGACAATCAAAATTTAGAAGAAAAAGAGATATTTTCCCTAGAAAAGTTGTATTAATCACAAAAAAAATAATAAAAAAACTGTCTCTAATAACCGCCAGACATATAATATATATATAAGAAATCCAAATCCTACTCTAAATAGAACTTAATTTAATTAAAAATAAAATTTTCGTTTTTAATAATGCCAAATTTGGAAAATATAAATTAAAATAAAATTAAAATAATTCCAAAAACCGAATTTTCTATTGAAAAATATTAAAATTTCAAAACTTTTCAAAAACAATCAAAATACAATTTTGAAAGACAGAATGATGAATTTGCCAGAAAATGATTGATGAGTTTGAACCATTGGCCTAATTTTTCATCGGAATCGAGTGCACAAATGCTAAAAATGTCACTTTGAAAATTGCCTAAAATTACTAAAATGCTATTAAGCCATGTCAAACACTATAGTTCTATTTCATTTTTTAAAAAAAATTAATTCTTGTTCATCTGTCATATCATGAGTACTGTTTTTAATATGTTTGGGATCATAATTTTTTTATCCTGCAATATTGACAAATATGAGTCAACTAAAGTATGGGTACTCTATTGTATTAAAAAAATACAAACATAAAATTAGCAATCAGTTTAACACCACATTGAAGTCGAAATAAAATAAAATAAAAAAGCACAAAGTAGCTTAATCATACACTCAAAACACACCATCAACACTTTTATGAAAGATAATACTTTTATTTTCTTTTTGGAGAAGATATTTGAGATAACCAACACAATCTTTAAGACTTGCTTACTCGAAAATAAACTGAGCACTTCAATTTGCTCAAAACCATTGGATCTATTAGTTTATAATTATAGGAATTAGGAGTAACAATTTTTTACCCGATTTGAATCTGTCTGAAAAAGTAATTTGAACTCATCTAAATTTGAAATGATTTGAATTTAAAATGATCTAAAATTTTTTTAGTTATGTTTGGATCAGGTTCGAGTCAATCCAATGAATCGAGTTAAAACTGATATGAATGTCAACTTATCGTATGACCCAATTGATAAGGTAACAACAAAAAGATAAAAGATAAAAGATAAAATTTTATTATTGAGTATATATAAGATAAAATAATTGAAGTAAAAAAAATAAAAAAAAAAACTTATTTTTTTGAAATAATTGAATTATTTAATTAAATTAAATAAAATTAATTTTATCAAATCAATTTTCATCACAATACATAAAATTTCTTGTAATAAATTGTTTGCTATCATTAATGTATTATAAACTTAATTCAACTGTTCGTTTTCATTATATGTAGTCATTTAATTAAAAAAATAAAATATATTTAATTTATTAAGTATTGAAATAAAAATCAAAATTTAATCAAGTTCTGTTTATATAAAATTTATATGATTAAAAATAAATTATGAAAAATATTGCATAAAATAATAAAAAAATCTAAATTCATATTTATAATTTTACAAAATTAAATAATATTTGACTCAATATGATCCGATTCAAAATATTATTTTTAAAGGTAAATTTGAAACCTAATTTAAAATTTTTTCTATATACAAATTTAATGGGTGATCTTACCATGTTCAAAATACAAACAATCTAAACCTGATCCGTCCAACTAAAACAATTTAACTCAGAAAAACTTGATGTCACTGTAATAAAAATATCCTTGCAAAAACAACAAAATTTGACCACAAGCTATTGAGCAATCAGGTTCATAAACAAGCAGCAGTTTCACATACCAGGTTTACAATTTGTTTATTTCAGATCATGGAAAGGGACAATTATGGAAAATAGAGATGGCAAATATATTGGAGCAGCGGATTTGGAACATATTAATTTTATTTTTAAAGTGGATTTCAAGTCAGATTATTTTGAATTACGAATCAAATCATTTTGAATTGCATGTTGTATCACATTGAGTTGCTAAACTAAAGTGCAGAATAAAATTGAGGTCATTTTGAATTTTAGATTGGACTGATTACTTTTAATAATAAAAATAATATTTTAGGTTTAAATAATTATTAAATATTCTAAATAATTTAAATTGACGAGTAAGGTCAAATTGGATTTACTTACGTATCATATATTAGGTCAATTTTGTAATAGATTATATTTGAATATGCTCATTTCGAGTCCAGAGTATCTGACACATTCTAGTTTACCAAAAGCAGGGCTTGTGATGTTCGACTTTTATTTATTTTTCATTATATTTTAAGAGACAAACGTCATTTAATCCTTAAGCACCAACAATAAAGAATAAATCTGTCTTAATTACATCGTATGACATATGAGCCTCGAACATCACTTTTCTATACTACTATTTATTACATATTGTATTTTTTTTATATTATTTATTTCAGATTTATGTAAGACTCAGTTCCATCTTTTAATAGGTTATTTTCTTTCGTACGTTCTTGGCTTTGAAGGCAAGAAGCTCTAGCCCTATGTTCAATCTTTTAGGCTCTTTATCTTAAGAGATGTTTATTCTAGGATGTTTGGATATCTTGATTGAAATCTTGTGTTTCTTTGTTCTTTGCACGGTTTTGGTCTTTGCAACTGTATATTATTTTTTGTTCTTTTCCTCTACTAATAAATTATGCAAAAATAGAGAAAGAAGACTAGAAAGTTTAAACTTAAAATCTCACACTCCACTAGAGGGAGACATGAAATCATTGGGTTGCCAATTGCCAACCCAATCATTGAATATTGTAGTAATTCGTGAAAGGAAAGTCAATATAGAAAAGTGAAACTGATACAAGCAAGAAGAGTTAATCCAGATGATTTAAAAGCCAGAGAACTAGGCAACCTGCCTTTGTCATTCCTAAGGAAAAGGGCTTGGTATAGGGGCAAGTTAATAAGAATCAAAACACCACAAAGAACAATTTGCAAAGGCATCGTCTCACAAAATCTAAGGACACCGTTATCTATCACAACGTTCTTCACCGCTCCAACAAAGCAGAACAGGTTGAGCATTGCAAGTGTAGCGAAGATAGTGAACATTGGAGAGGAAATTCCAAATTCCATAATCTCGTTCTCGTATCGTTTCGTTACATCTTCATCTGCAACTTTGTCGGTGACTATGAATGTTGAATTTGTAAATCCTAACATCTTAAACATATTGTCTATGAAGGCAAGGAGGCAGGAGCCAGTCCGTTTATATAGCCACATTCTTTGGTCATTCCACCAGCTAAGGATTGTTGTGCCATCAACCCACAGGAATTCTACTAGGCTATAAATATATACAGCACAAATCACATAACCAAATGGTAGAAACCATGAGCTTGAGACCTGAAACCAACAAAAAGAAATCTATTAATAAGTAGCAAAACCAATGCTTTGTGACATAATTTATGCAAAGAGGGACAACATGCACCTGTGGAAATAAGGATATGCCTTTTAGGAGACAAAGTGAAGGAATGGTGCAGTAATACAGGGTTGCCCAGCAGTTGGGAGCCCGAAGAAGATAGTTGAAATATCCCAGTTGGAGACCAAGGCTAATCTTTCCATGTACATACAATGCAGGGTTATACTTAGATAGAAAAATTTGGAAACTACCTTCAAACCATCTTTTTTGCTGCGCTAGACTCTGATACAAGGTGGTTGGTGCAACACCCAAGAATGCTTTCCTTTTAGGGTTCAAATAGACTGATTTCCATCCTCTGTATTGAATCGCCAACCCTGTAATGGTATCTTCACTTAGAAATCCATATGGCAATCCCATCTGCAAAGTAAAACATTTTTTTAGGGACAAGATATATAAAGTTGCACTTAAGACTTGCAGTTCTCTAAACCAGATATTGGTTGAGATTGCTCAGGGACCTCATTTCCCCATTCAGTGTTTTGCTCATAAGTGCAGCTCGCAAGAGGTTTTGTTTTTTCTTCTAATTCTTGTATACTCTGTTGTCTCTTATGATCATAATTTCTCTTCAACTCAACCCTGCAATCTTTTGTGAATTTCCTTCCACAAAGTGCATCTCTCCTAAGAAAGCACCCAGTTCCTGCATATTGTGGGCCACCAAAACCATCCATACCATGGTATTCCACCTTCATACCAAATTTTAAGAAAGAAGAAAGGAATTATGGAATTAATAAAGCATATTAATTAGAATATTGAAATATGTAATACGTACAAGAAAACTACACTTACGGTAAATAGCAACTGAAACCCACTGTATATATCATTCTTGGTAAGGTTATCGTAACTCTGTGGGAACTGCGCAAAAGCAAAGTTATGGCCGTTTTCTTCATCCATGAAGAAGCAGAGTGCATCCCTCACAGATTGGGAACTGTTCGAGTACATATCACAGTCTAGAGTGAGAATAATCTGTTCATTGCTAATCTTTGATGATACTCTTAGCTGCAGATTGTACCAACAAAATATGCGATAAGTAATATGTAACTTATGTGCCATATATCCATGAACGGTTTATATGATGGAATCCTCCACTACATGATTGGGTTAAACTAAATACGGATGGGTCGTATTTGGACCATCCTGGGAGGGCAGCTTCTGGGGGTTTGATAAGAACTCACACAGATTGGAGGGTTTGCAGCGAATCTTGGGTCTTGTTCTGTAACGCTGGCAGAATTACGGGGTGTGTGGTATGGGTTGGCTTTAGCATGGTAAAAGCACATCCGGAATGCTGCTACAGGATTAATCAAAAGACAACACAGATCTGATACAAAGAGAATGAAATGTCCAGATTATGCATACTTATCGTGAGGTAAGCAGAAGTGCAGATTGTTTGCCCTAATTGGTTATCACGGAGATGTGGGTTATTATCTTATGAATTTGGCACTCCCCACACGACATGAGCAGTATTCTTTTCCATGATTTATGTGGAATAACTTATAGTAAAATGTGTATAGCTTAAGCGTTTTCGTTTGTTTTCTCTTTCTCGATATATATATATATATATAGAGAGAGAGAGAGAGAGAGAGAGAGAGGCTCATTAGTACTAGATTTATTTCTAAAATTGTGAAGTTCAAACATTAGTTGAAGCTTAACTAATCAATTTTTTCTTCTTTTAAAAAAAAAAAAAGATATGACTAAAGTTCTCTAACGTACCAAAGTATTCACGGCACCAGCTTTGAAATGGTGAGGATGGTGAGGTCTCTTCTCTCTAGAAGCGTATACTAAAGTGGGCAATGGAAACCCATCAATATCTGTCGCATTTGAATCTTTTCCATCTATCAGAATCTGAGAAACAAGAAGAAAATTCAAACATATAGTAGCTATAGCTTAAAAACAAATGAATAGCAATGTTTATCCATTGTTGAGATAAAGACCGCATTAGGTGATTAATTTATTACTTGAAGGATAGTATCATGGTCACGTGGTGAAGTGTATGAATCCCAATTTGAAAATCCTTTGTGTTTGGATCGCGCTTCTTCAGGGATTCGACCTAGCTTCATTGTTGTTTCAATCCGTTCTTTCATTTGTTCATATAGTTTCTGCCGCAAATTAATAAGACTATTAGAATTAAGAAAATATTTAAATTTATATTATCATAAAAGCAAGGATATTAAATTTAGATTGAACCAAAAAATTTGAAAACCAAATCATTGATCAGTTTGATTTGAGATTAAACCTGTATTTAAATAAAACTCAAACTAATTTGCATGAATCGATTAATTTATCTGCGGACCGATCAATCTAGTAATTTATCTGTTAAACCCGAACATAAATAGTACCTTTATTTATATAAAGTTTGTGTGTGTGTGTGTGTATTACCTTTATAGCGTCAAACTCCTCCGTCTTATGTTGGTTAAATATAGAGTCAAAATAAGCAGCAGGTGACCTTGGCTCCACTTTGAATTTTTTGCAATAAGGTATCCAAAATCTTGCAAAGCCAGATGCTTCTAACACAGCATAAAATGTAAGATCTGATCCTCCATCGTCCGAAAGATACACACTCAAATTTTCCGGCGGATAATCGTATGCCACAACAGATAAAATGGTGTTAACTACCATTATTGGTGGCTCTAATGTGGGATCTGCTGTGCACACAAGTATATCTACTCCTGGCAATTCACTTTGATATGCATAAATTCAAACAAACCAATTTAGTATCAACATCTTCATTGTAGCTTTCCATATTAAACACCCTTAACTAAGTTGGAAATTAAAGAAAAAACCTCAACCTGAGAATAATATTATTTAAGTGTAAGTACACAACTCATTGGAAATTCCTTTTTTGTTTGTTAATTTGATTTCAATTGGTTTGAATTCGAGATTTTATAACTTTCAAGACAACTTCAGTATCATTAAAATAAACAAAAGAAGAACTTTAGTATAGATATGTGCATATTCCTTTTTTTCCACTTCTTTTGCTTGTCATAATTTTTTCAGGAAATTTTTTGGCCTCGCTTGGATTGAGAGATTCTAAAATCTATAGAGTTTGTTAATCTATGGATTTTAAATCAATGGATTGTGAAATCTATGATTACTGAGAATTCTATTGTTTGAATTTGAATATAAAATTGATATTTATTAGGGATAATTTTAGAACAAAAATTTTTTTTAACAATCCTTCATTTATAGAAATTGGTGGATTTTGGACTTTTCCACTTCTAGGTGTGAAAGTAAATCTTAAAAAATAAAGGATTTTAAAGAGTGATGGTTTTTTCAAAATCCATGGATTTGACTTTATTTTAACTTACCAAAAAATGGATTTGAGAAAACAAATTCATGAAGTGTTTAATTTCCTTCATCCAAAGTCCTTCAAGAAGACAATAAATGGAGAGAAATACGAGGGAGGTACCTTTGAGAAAGCCTTTCCTTGAAAGTGCACCTGTAGACTTGGTTCCACCTGAGAGCTTGAGTAAAAACCCAGTAAAAACCAAACCATAGCTCAGCTCCAAGCATCCCAATCCAAACCCATCTTCCATCTTCTCTTTTTCTTGGTATGTAACAAAACCTATAACTCCATACCAAGCATATGCCCACAAACACAGTTGCCGAAAAGAGCCTATAGATGACCCTTCCCTTACCTCTTTTGGTTTCAAACAAAGGAAGATAATTATCACTCCCCATCTCCGTTTCTGACATAGCAAGGAATTGAAAATTTTATACCATGTATATATAATGGAAACCATTCTTTTTTAACAATGATTGGTATGTAGGAGCTATATTGCTCATACAAGCTGTTTGTTTGTTTGTTCGTTTATTTATATTGAAATCATCAAATAGATGCGGAAAGTGAAGTAAAAAATAATATTAATACTGTATATTTTAAAAATAAAAATTAAATACGATTTAGATTTGGTATAGTTGTTATTACTGTAAAAGATGTATTTTGATGTTGGGAGTAAACAATTATTAATAGATAAAGTAAATAAAAAATATAGATGTTGAACCAAGAAAGTATAAAAAGTAATCATTAAACATAAAAATAATATATTGAATTTGTCAAAAAAATAAACATATGGTGTAACATCTATTTTCATCTCTTTATTCTAATGTATATGATTCACAATTATCACTATTCATTGTCATAATTATTTTCATCATCATAATTATTTTTATCACTACATGGGACCATCATAATTTTCATTATCACCATTATCACACATGACTATCATACAACTGTTACAATCACTATCATGCAATTACCATAATATCTATCATCTTGATCAATATGGCAACCATTGCCATCAAAATCATTGTTCACTTTCTATGTTGCATGGAAACGGGAAACAGTGAAACGTGAAAATGAAAAAGAAAAAGAAGAAATAGTATTTATAAAAAATATAGAAAGTGAAAAAGTGGAGGAAACGTGGAAATATTAAAAATATAAGGACAAATATATAAATATTAAAAATATAAGAAAATTTATAAATACTAATATTGTATATAAATATTTAATAATATTATTTACTTCAAACATAATTTACTATCAATAAATATTAAAAATAAAAAATTAAGAAAAATAACAAATCAAGTTTTCTAAAACAAAGAAAAATAAATATCTATAATTTCTTAATAATAATTAATCCTAAATAGTTTAGAAATTTAACAGCTTTTAAATTTTACTTTGATATTATTTTCTTATTTAGGAATTTAATGGATTTTTTAATTTTTATTTTAATATTTTTTTTTATTTAAAAATTTAGTAAGTTTTTTTATTCTTAATTAGTTATAAATTTTTTTTCTTATTTTTTTTCATTTAGAAACATATTTCCAATTTCAAAATAGGTTTCCAATTTTACTATATTATGAAAATGTGCTTAAAATATTTTCAAGAAGTTTCTATGAAGTTTCAAAGACGAAATGTTTTGAAAATAAGGAAATGTCAGCTCGGTAAAATTTACGTGCAACATAGTTCACTATTACGACTACCATTATTTTTATTACTTATAATTGTAATTTATTTACATATTCTTTTCGTCTTATAAAAATATACTTATTTACATTTTCACGTAAATTAAAAAAATGAATTAATATAGTTGAAATAATTAATTTTTATCTAAATTTTTTCTAATATACTTTTATATTAAATAGGATAGTCCATATTATTCCAATTATAATTACATAATTGTAATTTATATTTATTGATAATAAGGTATATTAAATAAGGGTAAATTACAAAACTAAAAAAAAAAAAATTGATAATTTCAAGAGGAAAGTATATTAAAATTTAAGACATATGAGAAGGAAAGTAAGTCTATTTTTATGAGATGGAGGAAATATTTTTTAAATTTATAATCAAACATATAATAAATTTAATGATAATTTGGCTTTTAAAATTTTAATGCTGAAATCATTCAGCTTTTAATTTTTTAGTATTTAATTTTCATTTTCACTAAACATCATATTAATTTTATTTAGTGTTGAATTCTTAAAATTAATATGATATTTTTAAAAATCTAATAGAATACAAAAATTATTCAACACATTGGCAAGAAGTTATTTAACACACACGCGCAAGCGCGCGCGCACACACACCCAGACATATATATATATATATATATATATATATGATTTAAAAAGAAAAGTGTATTTTGGAGAAAGTTAATTACTGTGAGAAATTTAAATTTTACATGTTTTAATTATAAGAAAAAAATAAAATAAAGAAAAAGAAAAACTTGCATTTTCTTTTCTATATTTAATTTCTCAGTCGAAATGTGCAAGTTTCTTGAGAAAGTAAAGAGATAAAATATAAAATATTTCATAATTATTTTAATAAATATAATTATTTATTATGACAAAATTATTTAATGAATCAAATATATAATAATAGTATTATGCTTCTTAGAAATTAGTGTACACACAAATTTCATTTCTAAAAATTACGACAAGAAAAGTAAAACTATCAATTTTTTTTTAAAAAAAGATTATAATCTCTAATAAATTATTACAAAGAAATAAATCTTTTAATTTGATTATTCGAATAAAAATGAGATCTAAAGACTTAACGGGCTTGATGTTGAATAAAAAATGAAACCTTTAGTTTGATTATGAAGAAGGATATCAAAAGCAATTCGAGTTCATGATGGTTTGATCTCAAATCATAGGTGGATCCTCACCTTATGGAATTTAAAGATTTAGAGAGACTTTGAAGCTTTAAAGACTTAGCAGCTTATACTTAGGAATGAGACATTTTATAAATGTCTCCTATAGGTGTAGAGCTCCTCTAATTATAGAGGTCTTGAAAGAAAATTTTCACTTTATTAATAAGAGTGAGATATAATATCTTAAATTCTTTTTATCAAAAAAATCTTTTGGTTGGTCTATTTGGTATATCATTATTGGCTTTTACTACATCATTTAGGATACATGACTTATTTTGATTACCCATATATGTAGATTCTAATAATTTAATGGATTATAATTAATTTAATTTGAATCTAATTTAATTAAATTAAAACAAACTGAATAATTTGATTGGTCAATAACAATAATTTAATTTAGATTCAAATAAATTTAATTAAATCTAACTAAATTTTAATAGGCCAAAAAATATATTTTTTTTCTATATTGATCTAAAATTTTTATATCTAAAAATGTCCTCTTGATACTTGTTCATATGGAATTTTATTAAAGAGAATATATCTCAATTTTCTTTAATATAGACTCATATTTTAATTAATGTAATTCAATAATAAGAATTTTAAGCTTTAATAAATTTTAAATCCAAATTCAATAGAGATTAAACCTATGTTTTATTAACTGAGTTTGAATTGTTTTATAAGCCTATTAAATAAATTGAAAATCCATATGATTTAATGGCGTAATTTTTTTAAAAAAATTGAAAATTTCTACTCTAATGATTTTGAAATTGTTTTACTTTGATTGAATTTAAGGGCACATCTTCTGTACATAAGCCATGCACGAGCATCTTATTTCACACTCTAATTTTTGGTCTTCAGTAAAATAATCATTCTTTTCCTTATAATTGTTTTTTTTACTTTCCAATTTATAATGAGAGAGTATTCGCACAGTCACCATCAACGGCCTACCTTTCCTTTTCATCAATTGCTGGCAATTTGAAGGAGGACACATCTTTCTTGTATTTTTCTTACCCACTTGAACTCTTTTATTTTATTTTATCTTTTTTTTTTTTTTTCATAATGGCCTTGACTTTGGTACACTTCTGTATATGCATGTTTGGCAGCACATGCAATTCAGAACCTTTTTTTTTTAACGCAATGATTCAGGTGGGATAGTACAAAGGCTGCTTCGGTAAAGAAGGAAAGATTAAGCTTTTCAAGTTTGTGTTTCACTGCAGCATATACCTACCAGTTACCAAGTGTTTTTTTTTTTTTTTAATGCGTTTTAGCCTTTTTTATTAGGGCTTTTTTATATTATTTTTTATAGTAATTGACAAAAAAAAGTTGTCTTTTTATTATTTACATATTTTATTTTGAGTTCTTTGTTTTGTATATTGATTTTTTTTTTTGCACCGTTATCTTAATTTGATTTTTTTTTTGTGACCATTACTTCTTAACTTTTTCAAGTTATCAAATCGATTTTAACTTTATGATTTTCAATTAATTAAGTCAAATTGTGATCGTACACATAAATTTTGTCTAAAACTTAAAATAAGAAAAATAAGTACAAATCATTAAATTTATAAAAAGTAGATTGTAATTTCTAATAATTTTTTATAAAAAAATAAATCATTTGATCCTACTCTTCAAAAAAGAGAGATTTAAAGATTGAATGAGTTTGATGTTGAATTAAAAACAAAATCTTTCTTTTGATTATGAGGAAGAGTATCAAATGCGATTTGAAACATTATTACTTGATCGAAAATCAAAAGTAGATCCTAATCTTGTGAAACGTGGAAATCTGGAAGTTTCAAAGTTTTAAAGACTTGTTAATTTAAACTTGCAAAATGAGGTCTTTTATTGCAGATGTCCCCATAAGATGTAGAGCTCTGCTATTTGTAGAGCTCTTAGAAAAAGTCTTTTCCCTTAGCAATAAAACTAATAGATAAAATAAATTTTATTTCAAAGTTTTTATGAAGAAAACTTTTTGATTGGTCCATTTAGCTTATAACCATTGGTTTTTGCTACTCAAATGGTTTATTTTAATTAGTAATATATGTGGACCCTAAATAATTTAATTAGTTATAATTAATTTAATTTAAATCTAATTAACATAGATTAAATAATTTTATTAATCAATAATAATTCAATTTAAATTTAATTAAATTTTAATAGATTAAAAAATATTTTTTTAATTAAAATTTTCATACCTGCCCCTCAAGACTTGTTTCACATGCACAATTTATTCTACTGTATATATCTCGAATTTTTTTTTTTGTAAATCTCCTTTAAAAAATTCATATAATTTAGTAACTTGAATTATAAATTTTTAATAATTAATTTAATTTTAACTTGAATTTTGAATTTTTAATAATTTTTAACTCAATATTAGTTTGAATCAAAATTCATATTTTATTAACTAAGGTTAGCTTTTTATATAAGCCTAATTAATTAAATTAAAAGACAAAAATATTTTTAAGGCCCATAACTCCAAATAACAGCCCATATAATTTTAAACAAAATTAAAGTCCAACAATTATTATGCAAGCAAAATTTGAAGTCCTTTTCCTATTTGGATTAGATTTAAATCATGCCCCTCATCTCTGATATAAATCTTCCAGTACCCTTACCTATTGCATATTCTTTAATTGTCTTGGTTTGATGACATGTGAATAATTTTTTTTTTCTTTTGTTTTCTTTTCCGCAATGATGCCACTATTATGTCCTTTCTTTTTGTCATTGTTCATGTGTGCTGTGTTGTTGACCCTTTCTTTCGGGGGGGGGGGGGGGGGGGGGGGGGGGGGGGGGGGGGGGGGGGGGGGGGGGGGGGGGGCGGGGGGGGGGGGGGGGGGGGGGGGGGGGCGGGG